>JXWZ01012276.1:0-12623 GCA_000956215.1 Anopheles farauti No. 4
GTGTAGCAATACTTAAAGTATTCTATTATCGTTGCAATTTGATTGACACTAACTCTCCACTTGACTTCTCCAAGCAAATCGCACGCTTCTGTGTTGCCTATCAAACATATAAATTTAATTGTTCATGCATTCTTCATGGATCTTCCAGATACGCGCCCACAACGTCACCTGCTTTACATATCTTAATAAACAAAAATGATGATGTGAAGTGATTTAGCATGAAAAATGAATAAACACATCTGATTAGTTAGGTGATTTTTCATACTATTTTAACCCCTCTTGCCATGAAAGGAACGCCTAGAACCACGCTCGAGACATCAACGCCGGTGGACGTCGTTGGCAGTTTGTGCATTCATTAGTCATACGGTTAAAGCATCAAAAAAGTGAAGCGACTGAAACATTCCAACCAGAAAGTCTATTATTCATACGGCGTCCATCGGGCTCTAGACGATGCCACACGCCCCCTGAAAGACATCCCGGCGTACACACACTCACAAAACGAAGAAAAAAAAAACGGCGCATGAAATTTAATGCCCTTTGTTGTTTGGCTGTTCAGGCACGAGGTGATAAATTCAGTGCATAACTTGAACTCGGACCGAAGAAACACCTCACCATCGCCGGCTCGCGGGTGGAGCGCGAGGAACGTATTTAGCAAAACCGTCTATCCCAAACAAAAAAAAAACGCAGTCAAGCTCGAAAACAACGTCCGAAACGGAACAGCGAGACATCGTATACGCTCTTTCGCCGATTCGTCCCGCTGAAGCTCCCTAACATGTAAATGTATTTAAAGAAAAGGCAAAACGAGAAAAACCACAATCCACCTCGCCCGGAATGCATTTTCCCAGCCGATGGCAAGGCCATCGGTTTCGGTTCCACCGTCTCGTTCCGAAATTCCGACCATCCAAAGTCGTTCTTAAGTGGGAAATTTCAAATTAGATCCAACCGTCCAATCTCTCCCCGGTGGCCAGTCGGCGGGTTCGTCGTCTTGTGTGAGAGTTACTGCGAACGCGCCGGAATGCTCACGCCGGACGCACTCTGGACACAATAGGGCGCTGGATGGATGTTTGGTCGGGTTTGGCTACATTGTCTCGCACAGGACCAATTGCCGGGTTGTCCTCTCAAGGGTTCGCTTCCATGGCGTCAGAAGAATGCACACAATGTCCGTCCACAACGGTCCTGTTTTCAAACAAATCTTTTTTGTTTCTTTGCCTCTCTGCTGTTGTTGTTTTCTTTCCGCCAGCCGCCTTCTTCGCCCGTCCCGGGCCAGCGCTAGAAGTGGGGCCCCGTCTCGTTTCGATTGTTCGGTCACTCGCGTGCGTGCGTACGTACGGAGCATAAGAATACACACATCAAATCAGCATAAACAACACTCGACAAAAGCATAAGTAGACAACACTCGATCAAAGTCGGACCTCTCGGTTGTTGCGCTTCTTCAGACACTGGCCCACTGTCCTTGGAGGTTGTTATGTTTTTTGTTGTTGTATTTTCTTGTCGTTCTCTCGCAAGGCCTTCTCGAAGATCCTCCCCGGTGTAGTTATTTTTATTAAGATTCAAATGGTTCACTTCACACACATACACTCACAGGCAGAGAGAAGGTGCGATGGTGATGTGTTTTCGCTTCATCTTTTTATGACTGTCGGGGACTGTGTTTCAGTGCTTTTTCAGGAAAAAGAACGAGGTGCGGTGTTGAGGTATTTTCTATCGAAAGCCATACATTGAATGGCCATGTTCAGGGAGTTGCTGCACTTCACCGATCGGACAGCTTATTATTCTTCCACGAATTTTAAAGCCTAAAGGATGAGAAGGCTGTTACATGCGCACTTGAGGCGATGAGGATTGGGGATAAAGGAAACGGCATGGCCGGTAGTTGAGCAAGGAGTGAAACAATCATAAAAAGTTCTTTTTATTTGGCCATTTACATACTTCAACAAGTGTGCGCTAGGGAATTGATGGTCGGATAATTTTCTGTTTTCTGTTATGTTTAATGCATTTTTTTATTATCGTTCAAGCGAGTATTATGATATCTGGGACATAAAGGATAGAGAACAATAAAATTTAAACAATGCTTAAGGAAAAATTGCTGCGAATATTGGTTGCCACTTTCTCGTAGTTTTATAAGTATTATTCTCTTCTTTTCCAAATCCTTCGCTACGTCAACTACCAGTTTACAACATTTAACAAATCATAGCACAATAAACGTCCCGAGAAATGTGAACCTACTCTGTGCCGTTGTGCAGGATTTGAGGAGGCTAAAAGGACCACAAAACAGAAGGAAAACAGTGTACACTTGAGAAAAATGTTTACACGTAACGGATCAGCAATGTTGCATGAAATCGCAACGATGTTACCGCTGAGTTGCTCCAAGAAGCACACTCTCAACAAGTATATGAATGCACGCCGGCGACGACGATGACGGTGAAATGGAAGGAATCTGGCTACGAGTCAGTGAGTTTACAGTAAACATGACTCCAAGTTGACGAGCGTCGGGCCAGTGAGCAAACGAAATTACCCCGCTGCATTCGTGGACACTGATGCGTTGCGCATGAATAAGAAAAACGGCGAACACTAAACGAGTGTGTGCATCTGTTAGCTCGACCGAGCTTCACATATGCAGTTTGGTACTGGAGTTTTTGGGGCATAACATTTCGTAACCATTTCAACTGGCTGGTAGGTGCTCGAATTGTGCACTTGCATATTTTGCTACTCTTTTCTCGTTTTCCTTTTGAAAAGCATATTTTTTAAGGTTTTCCTCTTTCAAAAGAAAACTAAACAATTTATTTTCACCATAAGTCAAATGATGGAAACAATACTACCACTGCTACTAATGATGGTTTCTCCTAGAAAAAAAAGTCTAGAACCTCCTAGAAACCGACAAAAAGGTACGCTTATTTTCCTTCCGAAAGCTTTCACCCAAACCGCCAAACCGATTGGCTGTGTTTTCGCAAAAGAATCTTTCTGTGCCTAAAAACCTTCCCCGTTCACTCGCGCGTGGGGTTGTATGATTTATCTTTCGTTTTTCACCTGAACGCACACGGTCAGTATCCGTGCAACGGGCGTTGCGTTTCCGGCTGGCGTAACGAAGTGAAAGACCCTTTTTCCCGGGCCGGCATTCGCAACCGGCTGTCGATTATTTTCCGATTTGGTAGGCCGCCTGTCTCGCCGCGCGCTTTCCTGTTCATCATTACTGGTGGATTGGAAATTTCGGGCAAGTCGGGTTGTGTTGCCGAAGCGAACTAGTTTTATCTCGAACGCGTCCGGGAAGGTGGTGCTTTTTCGTGTGAAAATTTAACGATCCGTGCTTCGATTTTGTTTATTATTATCGGTCTTTAGGGCCTTTTCGAGGAGAGCGGCGGTGGTATCAGACGCGACGAAAGGATCCCCCTCAAGCGGTATTTAAATGATGAAAGTTACCGAAATTAATAATATTGCGAATCTCTTTCATCGATGTCTAAGGGCGTTGGGTCGGGTTGGTAATGGTGTTAATTTGGAGCTTGTGCAAAGCACGGTTGCGAAAATAAGTACCGCTTTTGTTTGCCAACTGCTCAAGCGTAGTGTTCACTTGTTAAACACCAGGCGGCTGATTGCTTTGCAAGAGGAGGAAATTAATGAGGATGGGATCGATTTGCTTATAGAGATTGAAGGAATTATTTTCAACAAAAGCTTTCAATAATTAAAACAGCTTTTAAGTATCGTTAGAAATCTGTTAGGATGTAAAAAAATTAATTAAAATAAATATCAAGAAGAACATACAAATATCTATTTGACTTGTAAACCTTTGGCGTATCTCATAAAACGAGAAACGTAATTTATATAGATATTATGAGACTGTAAAGAAAAAGTAGAAATACTCCTTGGACATTTCGACTTAGTTTTGTGCGAATTTCGATGAAATTTAATTCAATTTGCATGCCCATATTGCACACTCTACAAGAAACTAATTTAATCGAAACAAGTATGTGCAAATGTTAGATCACAAACAATCGCTTTACATCAGTGTAATTCATCCACAATGCTCTTCCTGCAGGCAACAACTAGTGAAACGGTTTTGAAAGGACCCTCAGCGCAATGGCGAACGAAAAATCATCAACCAGTGTAATTTCCACCCGACAAACACGGTTTCAGTGTGCGCTCGGTTCAGCAAAACCTGGCCACAGGCACCGCAAGCACTTCCGGCGACACCCATCCTTCCACTTGCGCGGGTGCGTCGGTGTAAAACATCTTTTTTCTGAATTATTATTCAGCAATTTGTTGGGAATTATTTACCAAACTTTTGTACACAGTATCTTTTCCGAACCATCTCGTTCTTCATTTCTTCGGCAACAACTTTCGCATAGAAATTTCTCCACCGTCCCATCATTATCTTGCCCCGGTGGTGGGTTGAACGCGGTTGGTGCCAAAGTTTCTCAACTTTCCCACCGGCCACACCATCCCCTGCACGGCCGCAAAAAACCCTCGGCGCTTCCGGTTGCACTGGCGCAGACCATAACATTGGGCAAATTGAAGAAAACCGGAAGACTTTTGATTGTGACGCGAGAGCGCGCCCGGGCCAAGTGAGCTTTTGCTCTAGCGTTGTTTGACGCGCCTGGTGGCGCCTGTTTCGTGGAATTTTATCCTCATCTACAGGGAAGGATCATCAAGCCGAACGAATTGCTTTGTTTGCACAGGCTGGGCGGGAGAGCGTGATAGGGTTGAGTGGTAGGGGCAGCAGCGTAGCAACATGATTTCAAGTGCAAACTATACAGAATAACATATTTTTTGTTCTGCTTTGTTCCGTGCTGCTGCTTTGGTACAACCATTTCTGGTCCTCGCGATGGGCGATGTTTTGTTCAACCATTGCATTAGATCTCGCGCATTAGTAACCGCGAGATGATTACAATCGTCCCGGTGAAGGAAGGCAAAAGTTCATCGTGACGGGTTGTGTAATGAAAGTGCTTCGTTGCTTGTCTAATTATTTCGCGGCCGGTAAAAAGCGAAGGATTCGTCTCGAAATATTGTGCTGATTGTGTCAACATTTCCTGCAACATACAAAAACGTATTTCAATTATATAAAACCAATATAAGGTTAAGGTTGAATATGGTTTTACTGTAAATAAATGCACTGAATAATTCAGTAATAATATTAATCCTAAAATAGACAAAAAAATGTAATCTTTCCTAATAAACAATTCCTCTGTTTGCGGCATTATCACATTACTGGGCCATAATTCGAAACAATAGAAACTAGAAAACGCTGATTTTGACAAACCCAAAACAACAAACGCAACATATCTCGACGTTGTTTTAAGCTCCCAATCAAATTACCTTCGTTAGTAGCGCGGACAATTCTTTCCTTCTTCGCCCGTTCCCATATCGTCCGCGCCGCGAAACACCGCCGCTGAAGTTTATTATTTATGGACAAATAAATTGTACCCTAATCAAATATTTGCTTACAATCCGCGAAGCGCTGGTCAGTCGCGCTGGCCACCGTGTTTGTGCAGGTGGCATTCCGTTCTGCAGAACCGGGCGAACACCTGCATGGCGTTCGGCGCGTTTTGTTGGGGGTCGCGCACAATTGCCAACCGCCACCCGAGCCGCGACCCGAGCCGCGACCCGACCTGTGGCGTTGTTGTGGAATAGAAAATTAGATTTTCCAAATTCAGCTTTAAAGTTCACCCCGTTTTCGCGCATTCAACCCCCCCAACGGCTGAGTGTGCATAGGAAAGTTACTCGTTAGCTTGACCCACGTGCCATGGTTTCAGCTTCGGTTTGGTCATTCCGGCGGTGGGTTTCTGCTTTTTCCAAACCGTTTTTTTTTTTCCATTTTCCATTCCGTCAAATTCGGCAAATTTGTTCCCGGTTCGTGGCGCGGAATGCTAATGAAATTTGAATATTTGTGCTATTCGCGTTCGCCACCACCATTCGCGTTGGCACGTGTGGCAACGTTTGCCAGTGACATGTTGTTCCAGTTGTTTGCGTTTGCGGTTGTACGTTAGAATTCTGTTCGCAAAGCTGCTATAGAAATGAAAACTGTGCGGCATGAAAAATGCGTGCGAGACCATTGTGACCGAAACCATCGAGTAGGATGATAGTGATGTTGATTTAAATCAACAGTGCGTTTTGATAGGAAAATATCGAACGTACACAACTATATTCGTGAGCGCAAGTCAAACAGCGATACGCCTAACACTATGAATATCCAATCGACTGTCCGAATGCATCCTTTCGCCACAGCTACAGAAGCAAAGCATGGGATAACTAAAACGCAACCAAAATAACTCTGTTCTACAGCCAATTACTCAGCCTGTCCTCCAAAACAAATGATCACACTTTCGGTGGCTTCATGAATGACGACAGCGCTATTTACAACGGGAACAATAAATTTCGAATGCACGACCTGGCGCTTGAATCATTTGGCTTATTTGTGACGAAAAATGCATGCGTTCCACGGCATCACAAAACAGACAATTACCTTCAGCGACTCAAAAGGCTCCGACAGAGGAGGTAAAGCATTTCTTGTTTTGCGGAAAAGTAATAACTCACACGCACGTTCCAACATTCCGCGAGTGTACGTTTTTCCCGTGTCGTTCGCTCTCAAAAGCAATTGGACCTAGGCGAAATTTGTGGAGCTACGTTGCCGCTCGTTTGAAGGAACCCGTCTTTCGGGACGGTTTTCAGTATAAGTACCAACATATGCGCTCCGACTTTAGGGTGTATCTCTTGGGATAGGTTCGGAAGCCGTTGAGGAAGGTAAATTACCCACGACAGTGGATGCCAAATTGAAACGAGCTCCAAACATACATCAACTTGCGTGTACTTTTTTCGCATGTCTGCAGGATGAGCACAATGTCTGTTATTGCATTTGCTGAACCGTGTGAGGAAACAATTAGATTTTTTTGTTTTCAAAAATAATTCATGTTTTCTACAGTGGAATGACTTCCAAATTTCCCAACAGAACAATTAATATCGCTGTGTCGGATAGGAAACATTAATACGTAGGGTAAGGGACATATTTTAATACTGCATTTTTTAAATCTAGTTTTAATATATTTGAATATTGTATAGCAACCTCAAATATCGTTAAAGAAAAGGTTTATGCTGTGCTGTTCTATTTATTGGAGCACAAACGATATTGTGCGATAATTGTTTCTATTCAACCCTCCCAACTCGTCACTGCATATGTGACCCCACGCAGAGTCCCAACTATTCTAAAGTCCTGCCACCCACAAAAAAAGGAACAAATGATGTGTCAGTTGTGCGAGCTAATTATATCCTTCCTAAACGCGACCGATCTAATTCAACCAGCTCATGCATACGTGCGCCACGCCTGAGTGACTGAACGGACCCCGGGCTTTCGGTCGGAAACGGCGGCCAAACCCACAAACCCTGCTACAGATAAGGCTTGACCGGTGCCAAAATTTATTGCCCAACCCGCTGGCCCCTGGACGGAATACTCTGTATAGTAGAAATATCTTCACAGGATAAACTAATCGAGAGAAAAAAAAGAGAAACATAACAATACAACACAAACGAACAGTTCGTTGTTTTTTTTTGCCTCACCGTCCCCTCCGTCGTTCTGTTGATTTAATTGAGTTTTTAATAAAGCACATTCACCCTCGCGCGGGCGGGACGGTTCATCCGGTTCATCATTTCGGAGGAAGTGCCCGGTAATTTATGGCTTTGATTAAATGACCGAAAGGACATGGACCGATAAGCGGCCTGGATGCGCCGCTTCCGTCAGGATATGTGCTAGGGGTTCCGTTTTTTTTTTGCCGCACACCTTCCGCACGTGGAATATATGTTTTGGAAATTGAAGAGAAAAAAAACACGCTACACCACCCGGTTACGCGGCGTTAAATAAATACGTGAAATATTTAACCTTCCACCCTCCTCCTCCCGCACACCCGATCGGCCGAGGCTGGCGTAAGATGGCGGACGGAAAAATGTCAAATATTCCGGGCATAATAAATTCTTCATTTGTCTCGCCACGTCGGCGGCGGCGATGGGCGCGGGACTTTTGCGAAACACAAATGGTAACAAATAGAGTGCCGGGGTTGCGCAACGGCAACCCTCCTGCACGTTTTCATTACCGAGTGCGCCGCGCGACTCCTTGCAGTCGGTGGAAAGAGGCGAACGTTTGGTTCACTTCTCATCCCGCTCCCGCTTCCGGACGACATTTCACATTTGATGCGGTTGTGCGAATTTCCTTTCGGGACGGTTTTTGAATTCCGAAATTCCAGCTGCACTGAGACTATGACAAATGTTGGACCATCCTTCCATCGTGCAGTGGGGTACCATTCGGAAGTTTATTTGAAGGCAAGTTTGCCGGCGTGCGGGAAGATATGTTCATTAGACATTCCCGACTTCCCTGCCCGTCCCCCACCTCCCACCCCTCACCGGCTGAAACAATACGTTACGTAAATGAAATATGACACATGTCAGTCTTGGTCGTGTCTATCAAGCGAGCAGCCACGCGAAGTTGGTTCGCTTTTCCCTCGCAACAGAAACGCGCCCTTGCCTAGCGTTGATTAGTTGAGGAAACTTGGACCTGCTGTCATCTAGAACGGACCAACGAGACACAAACACACACACACACAAGATCGGTGTGGTCTGCGTTCACCGATCCATCATAAACGCCGCGACAGTTGTGCTCGCCCGCAGTCGTCATTAATGCTGCTGTTGTGTTGTTTGGGTTCGGTTGCGTTTTCCGCTTCGGCCCGCAGCACGCGGAGAGGGGGAAAGTAGACATGGAAAATAGATAAAACTAAATTATTAAAACAAAGTTTTCATTTTCATTCCGGATAGTTTTTGCCGCACGTTTCGGTGCCCCACACTAGGAATTGAACGGCGACTTCTTCTCCCCCATTGAAAACGGTACGCGTGTGGTGAACAGCTGTTTTGAAGGGCTATGATGCGACGGCTGTTTCGTTTTCGATCAATCTCTAATTTTGATGTCTTGATGATTCATGGAAAAACACGGCACGTAGGTAAACGTGTAAAGCGAAGGAATTACACGCAAGAATGAGCGGGGGTTTAATTTCTGTTCGACTCGTAAAAACGGTGGAAACGCTGGAGCAGCTCAAAGCAAATAGTAGCTGTTTTTTTGTGCGCTATAAGTCACTTTAAGATATTTATAATTTCTTGTTACAATATAGAAAATATTTTTTTTTATTCATTTATCACACTTATTGTTTCGATGTCAACTAAGAACAACTAAAATGCTTCTAAATTTCTGCAATGCTTACGTCGCTGCGAAACGTAATTACATCCAGCAAGCTGGTACATATTTCGAATCCATTTTATTAGGAACTATTTCACATTTTCTTCGCAAAGGAACTGCTGTTCGCTGCAGCCCTGCAAAGAATATGCAAATTGCGCATAGTGCGCATTGCACGAGAGACACATGAAAAGCACAATATTAAGTAAAATCAGCAACTTTTGTCTGCAATCTGTAGCTTCGGCACTGGCTCCCTTTCCATTTTTATGATGCATTCCATCTGTTAAATAATTTCAAACCCCACCGCTCCGGGTGCTCCGAGAAGCGAAACCCCAGTACAACCGGATGCGCTTTTCTCCATTGTTGGAATCCACCATTAAAAAGGCGTTATGTTTTACGTTCTTAATTATCGGAGAAATTAAACACACCTGCTGTGGTGTAGCCGAGGACGGGGAAGGATCGTGCACGTGCTCCGCGCTGAGCATTACGTTCCCAAAAATATCTCCGGAATGTGGTTTCTCCGGGCGGTGCGTTTTCCTTTTCATTTGAAACAACGCACGATTGGGGGTCGGGGAGGGTGAGGGAGGGTGGGGTGCACGTCAAAGGATGCGTCCCAAGAACAAAATGTACACACACACACACACACATAGTGCGGTAAAACTATCGGTGGCGAGGAAATGTGATACACCACTGAAATATCGCATTTCATGGGCAGCTTTCTTTGAGCGGTCGTGTTTTTATTTCAGCACCCGGTTCGTTGACAGGTTGTTGGCGTTTGGGGAGGGTACCGTTCTGTTGTTCACGGTGAAACTATTGTTGCTTCTCGCACAACCCGTTGAGGGTTCTTAATAACGACCCGAGCGTCAGCTTGGGGAACGAAATTTACTTTCTTTCCACCGTTCTACTCGGAGGATTTCTCAAAAAAAAAAAAAGAAAAAAGAAAAACAAAACATTTTCACTATCAAGATCCGGCACGTGAGATCCACCTTCGCCGCAAGTGGAAGTGTTTAACATTTTTAATGCGCTGCCTACCTACCGGGTCGCGAATTTATTTCAACGCCAAGGAAAATCGTCTTCCACCGTGACCTCTCGGCAAGACAGCGGCAGCAGCACACTGACAAAAAACACTCAGCCACACTCACACAGAGCTGATGACAGGTATTAAAAGGTAATCCGATTACAAGGGTTCAAGTTTGATGGGAATTGTTGCAAGTGAGGGTTTCGGATGGAGATGCTTTCCTTTTTTCTTCGCTCCCCCGAACGTTTGCGGTAATTAGCATTAAGAGAAACATGTGGCCACGAGTGATGATGTGGTTTGGGCTACTGCTTGGTTGCGGTGCTTAGAGATGTATCTGTTGCACCGATCTTTATACGTATGCATTCTGAAATGAGCGTTTTGAAGCACGATTTTGCATACGGAATGTGTGGTTTAGTATTTTATTAATTAAAAATTCAGCAAATAATAATAATAACTATAAAAATTTCAGTTCTATCTAAAGTGATACAACAAACAAACAAATTTTGTTTTTCTTTGCTTTTGCTGTTTCAATTCACATTCATTTTGTTTTCATCATATGTAATATGTAGTATAATTTACAAAAAAAAAAACGGAGTCAGACACGCTCGTTGAAATGTTTCGTAAACACGGTTTTTGCCACTTGCCACCTGCAACACACTTCCTACTCTACTGCTACCATTGAAATTGGACCTGAGACTACGGAAAACGACCAACACTGCTAAGAGAATATGTTTAACGCCTTTGCTGGCAACAGGAACAGCCTAATGAGACTCATTTCCATCTTTTCCATGCAGGTTGTATCGGGCAGGCTGACCATATAAACGCATTAATTTCAATGTGTGTACGTACAACCTATCCTACCTGTATATCATACCTTTTACAGCGCGGAAGACCCATTAGGGAGCTTTCGATTCTCGCATAAATGAGGTGCTCAAATTTATTTTAATTTTATTTCTCAATTTTCAGCTCACATTCACGCAGCCGTGGTTTGAAGAAAACCGGACGTTCGATCGCGTCCGATCGCGCAACTCGCCGGACGGCTGGCTGGGAACAGTTTTAACGATAACAAGCGTCTGCAAACCAGAAGAACGCCCCGAAGATCCTTTTCCGTCGCGGTGTGTTGATGGGGGATTTCTTCAGCACTGCTGCGGCGAAGTTTCGAGTCCCGGGAGCAGCGTTTTGACTAATTAACTTGTTAAGTACTCGATTCCACGCGTCTCCGCGGTCGCGCGGTGCGGTTGAATAGTGTGTGAAAGAAGATGTTAGGACGTGATCGGATCGAGATAGTGCTCGCGTACCGACGCATCTTGTCCGTCTTGGGGTTGCTTCTTCTGCCCTGATGGGGTTTCGATCGGACGTCCAATCGCCGATTATCGAATCGGTCTGATCTGGAGGGCCCGGTAACGAATCTTCGCGGGCCGAGGCGATCGTATCGATCCGCGATCGGATCTCGCGTTTGGAGCGTAATTTATTCTTTCTCTCTTGCTCGTTCCCCTAAACAGCCGTGTGCAGCACCACATTCGGTAATGAGGCTATTTGTATTCCACCGTATTCCGACCGAGCCATTGCTTTGGTGATCGTTAGTAAACAGGTTCAAAAACGCCTCGTTTATGTTTCGGTTAATGGTCCGGTCCGGTGAAGCAAGCGAAGCACACACACACACACACAAAAACCCAACAGAACGGACCCGAAGGCAAAGGATCAGGATGACATTTGATGATCTCACGTCGCTCAACGCAACTCGCAAGGGTTGGTTTCTTGCCACGGTCCGTTCTAGCTGCAAACGGCTAATTTAGTTTGACTGGTCTCGGAATCGATCGTCGATAACGAACGCGTTCGGTCGTCGTCTTACGCACCGTGCAAGTTTGTAGCGCGGTACTGAACTCCTCCCCGAAACCAGAAGTGGCGTTGCGACATTATTCTTATCCCGCCTCGACTCGGCTGCTCACTGAATTCGTTTTCGTTCCAGTGGCACACCTGAACGGTTCATCTGATGCGACACGATTAAGATATTAAGGATTAAGGCGAAGTTAAAAAAAAGGGGGAAGAGAGAGCGAGAGGAGATAAGGAGGCCTATAATATGCGGCTATCGGGTAGCCAATCGTACGGAAAAGGTGACCGAAAAGGCAAGAAAAGATCATTATCTGTTTTTTTTTTGCGCTTCGTGTCTCGTTGATGAAGGTTGCTGCAAGGGACGTTTGATGGTGATTTTGTAAATCGGTACGCTGCGTCTTAATGTATAATCAGCAGAAAGATAGAATTAATCTTTCCATTTTTTCGTTTATTCCCGATCGAAATGAGGTTTCAAGAGACGATAAAACGTTTTTCCGAGCAACCGCGATAGTGTTGCAGTACGTTGTTTGAAATGGTTTGTGCAAAATGTATCATTTTGTTTTACATAACATTTTTTCC
>JXWZ01012281.1:0-13103 GCA_000956215.1 Anopheles farauti No. 4
TATTTGAATGGAATTTATTTTCAAACTTGAGTGAGCCGCGAATCGATGTGCTGAACCGGGGGAATGTATTCTAAAGTGTGTTAAAATAGCACCATCTGATCTTGCTTTTCCATAGGCATGTCTTCATGCGTAGACTGAAGCTTTTAGGTTTGCAGGGCGGGCGTTTGATGGATTACGAGTTAATTTCGATAAAAGCCTTCGTTCGTCGTCCTCGACGCGAACGCGTTTGTTTGAAGAACATTCTTCCACAAAAAAAAAACACACACACACACTCAAACTGTAGCATGATTTTCCGATTCCGACCGTTTCCAAGCTGATGAAAATTTTATTCCCAGTCAAACCGGCGCGCCATAGTGAGTACGTGAGGCTGTGAGTTGAGTAATGTATCAAATTAGGTCGCATCTACGTATGAACGACCGAAAAGTCAGCAAATAGCTGCAGCTCAACAGAGAGTGACAGAGAGAGAGAGAGAGAGAGAGAGAGAGAGAGAGAGAGAGCGAGATGCCGGATTTTATTGCCAGTGGGAGTATTAAATTATTTGTAATGTCATTTTAATGGTGCCACGGGTGCCAGGGAATGTGAATGTGGCATCCAGTAATCACCGCCCATCCGACCGATGATGATGATGTTGATGATGGTGACGGGCAGGAATATGAGGAGCCGTCCATGAGTGTGATGCCTCCGGAGATTGGGATGTGTTTTCTACTACCGTAGGCTTTGTACACCACGACGATGGCCAGAATGATGGAGGCGGAAATATGTTTTTCGCATGATAAGGAAACCGAAACACGGCCTGACCTTCCCTCGAGGAGGGAGAGGGAAAGATGGGAGCGATATTAAAGCTGACAGGTTTCTGGTATCATCTGTTGCGCTGCACGGGTGTGTCGTTTTGGTCGTAAGTTGTTACTGTAGGTCTAATTTTCATCAAGCTTTTTGGAGGATATACAGTAGTTAAGTGTTATCATGTATTCTTACAACAATTCTTGCCCTTTGCAGTTAAGTAATTTAATTTTAATGAAACATTTAAGATGAAAAAGATTGAGAATGTTGCATTTGATGGCGCCATAGATAGGCCCATTATTTTGAACTTTTTTAAAAGTTTGGTGATAATCCACGAATTTGATTGCAAAATGGGATTTTTTTTAAACAAATTTTTGACTATATTAAAATAAACTAAATTTTTAATGTAACAGCGTTTCGCTTGGTCTAAAAATTTATGCAAACACTCTTCAAACAATGTTTTACAAACAAGCTAAAAAAACCTTCTTAAAATAAACAAAAAATCTTCCAGGAAGCAAAATTACGCCCAAATGTATGCAATGCTCTTCGATGTATTCATAATGCCAATATGCATTCCTTTTTTTTAATTTTTACTACAACTTGTAAATTTATACTGAGATTTTTCGCTTATCGAAAATGCAGATTAAGTTTATAATATGTTCCCGAAAAGTAGTCATCAAAAATCTCCAGACAAATAAATCTTTCGCTGCATTCTTGACAACAATTGTACGAGAAAATGTTCCGTCTCAAACTGATAGCACCGTCAAAGCGGGCGATTTATCACTCAAAGCATTAGCGTTTCCGTACAGACATTTTCATCCACATCACCATCCTCCCCCCACTCCCGCCCGATCGTCATCGTTCAGCGGTGCCGATCGTTTGACCTACATTTGGACCGTGCAAATTCGCATAAACAGTATCATTGGAAGCACCTGGCCCGAGATGAAATATTGAGCGCTAGAGTATTTGCGCATATTGACGTCAAAGTGGCTGGCCTCCCGGCGGAAGGAAACAGCGAAACAGGAACGGCGATAAACAGGGCACAAATCGGAATACCTTCCGAAAAGCCATCCGATGGGCATTACGGTATGATTTATGTGCGGATTGCGAAAAAAGTGTATCGAAGTGCGCCAACGGCGCGAAGACCGAACCGTTTAGGAGCATAATGCAGCTGGAAACGAAGAGCGAAACCGAAACGGGGCTGATCCGATCTTTCCTGCAGCGCCAAGATGTTTGCAAACCGCCTGCCTGGAAGCACGAGCACTCGTATGAAATGTTGGAGCGAGGACAAACACGTTTCGCAGTGTGCATGTGTGGTTGTGGGACTGACCATGTTCTTTTTTTTTTGTCTATGTTCCTACCACTCACCGAGCAATGCAGTGAGCAGAGAAAGAAGTTGTGCTAGAGTAGCGAAAAAAGCTTTCCACCCAACCTTGGGAGGAGTGTTTCCGAAAAAACGAACCCTACGTTGCATGAGCGTTTCCTCACCTCTAACCTTACCGTTCTCGAGCCAACAAGACAGCGTCGGTTGTTTACGCAACATCCCAACAGTCGGGTTGTGGAGCATAACTTATTCAAATGTAAATTTATCTAAAGTCCCGTATGCACACGGGACAGAAACGTCCAGTAGGAGCAGCAGCAGGAGCAGAAGAGGTTGGTATAAAAAGAAAGGTAAATACGTACGTTGCCTAGCCGGAGCGTGTGCTTTGTTTGTTTGCTGCTTACTCGTGGCTGAAATCATCTTCGAAACATTTCCGGCGAAGGTCAGGAGGTGTCTTGCGGGATTTGACATGGGTGCGATAGACAAAGTGGTCCGGCGATCTAGAACGGCCGATTCAGTGTGGAATGAGAACACGTCTAAGCTGTCTTCGCATGCGAAAAGGATCCTTTATTGGGTAATAAATTCATTAAGCATAATTTGACGTTACATGATGTGAAATGTGTCAGATATTTTTAGGGGGTTCTTAAGGAATGTTGCTATGAACTGGCTAAACGAGGAAAACAATGAACTGGGAGAGGTTTGGGATAAAACTTATGCATCTGCAACGAAAGGTTATAATTTGTTTCAGATTATAAGGCACCTCATAGTTATTTTAACTTCAAAGATTTAAATATTACAATAAAATGGATTATAAACATTGCTTATCAAGAAAATTATAGCCCGTCGAATGTGATACATACTCTAACAAAAGGCTACTCTAAGAAACTCACTCTAGCTAAACTAAGCTAAGCATTCCAGGTTAGCCTTGCTAAGATAGCTCGTCTTTTAAATTTGTTGGACATTTTGCAGCATATTTTCGTTTTTTTAGAACTGTTTAAAGAGTATTTGATTATCACTTTAGTAATACTGGTAGAAGTGATCAATAGTCATGAGGAAAACATTGTCACTGCATCGTGTATGTTCGACATTTTTACATTCTACAAATACAGTGACCTTACAGAGGTTTTATCTCTTTACTTTAAATACATATATATATATATATATATCCTAGTAAGCATTGAATGCACCGAGTATCGGTAAGCGTTGAATGCACTATCAGTTTGCTAAAACTTGGCTCTCTGGTTTTTACTTTGAGCTACGTATAAGATAAATTAGTATAATTTGGGCTTCGATCAGATTGTGTTGAATAATTTAAACTAGCCTTCTGTCAACTCCTAGAAGTAACACTTTTGAAGGTGAGCAACCCTAGTTAGCTCCCTGTGCCATTTCTAGCACAGTTAATGAAATTGTTCGAACTATTTTTGAAAATCAAGAATCCTATTTTAGTTGTTTAGTTTAGCTGGCGAAAATAAATATGCAACAGCCTGGCTGGGTTATTTAGTTACTTAGTTTTATAAATAATTTTCCAAAAGCTAGACTTTCTAGGCTCACTAATATTAGTGAAATAGTAAAAAACATGTAACTCTCCTTGGTTAAGAAACGTGACTTGTCCTGTCATCGTATAATAACCGGCAGAAACATCCAATCAAATGAACTTCACCTTTGAACTTTTGACGTATTGATTTGTTTTTGCCGTAGCGTTCATCGTTCATCGACCATTCCAACCCCGGGGAGGATTTAACGTGATTAGCTGCGGCCAATTCGGACGAAACCGGTGCAAAAGTACACTGCTTACCCAATGTTTCACCGGGCGTTTATCTCACAACTCCAATAACTCATAATCCACATCATCCCATCAGCACAGTTCGATACGCCGGAACCATCGATCACGACCGCTCGGGTCAGCTTATTGCGTGGTTTGATTAGATTACTGGATTAATATTTATTTATTCTTCAGTCGAGTTTGACTTTCTCCGTCGGAGACGTCCGTCCGCCCGTTCGCTCGACGATTGCCGCCGATATAAGGGCGCAGAGGGTCCTCCACGGTCGTCAGCGCACTTCGCTTTCATACAACAAGCAGCCCTCCCCAGGGGGAGCCGCACTCCTTTGCCGAGCGACCGCAATGACGCCATCAAGAGAGTTACGGTGACGTTACAAGATTTATGCTGATTGCGGTTTATTATTATGGCGTCAAGCCACATCGGCGCACAACGGCAAGCGTGAAATATCAGCCAGGCCACGCCGAAAATGTCATGTTTCTAGCGCGTTCCACAAACGCACTTTACGCGCAGTATCCTTGCGGGAAGGACTGGAGCGGTTTCTACTACTTGGTGGTGTTTGCATAGGCGCACCGATAGTGGAGGGTACTTTCGGAAGTGATTTCGGCGGAACGGCGACGCCTATAAACGGAGGACGTGAAAATCGATAGTATCGACTCGGTACACGAAATCGAAAGCGCCGTATAAGGTACGATGATAATAAAACCACTTTAATCAATATCGAAATCACTAAAGACACCTACTCAGCTCAAATCAAACCCAAGTATTCCGTGTTATATTTATTAAAAGATTAATCGGGGTTTTTAAAAATTTTTTTTCATTCTGATTCAAGTGCTGCTTGTTTGAAAGTTATACCATATATCATGAACAAGGCCGTATGGTTAATTACGGCTCGATACATTCAAGGCTTAGTTTTACATTTGCACAAGCCACAACATGTTTGGTAATAATGCAATACGACACAGGTTTTTTAATTTGTAAAATTCTGGAAAGTTACTGTAGATTTAAAGCTACTGAAATCCCTGGTAAAAATTGAGAAAAACGTAAAGAGTAGCATGTTAAGAACTCGAATTCGGTACTTTTTGTGGAATGCATTCATTTATTTAATTTATTTACAGAATTTTGTGGATTGCATAGATGTAGTAAAATTTTTTTCGGGTTAATCTGGGACAGATATTGAAATATTTTTCTAACGTATGGATTTGTTGAATTTACTGTCATATTTCTGACTGTTTTTTGCTAAGCTTCAGAATCTTAATATTCATAGAATATATTCTATTCACTTATATTTGATTATTTATGCTAGCTGATGATAATTTCACCTACATTTCTTCACTGTTGAATTACTAACGAAAAATGTATATCTTCACAACACGTGCTCTAAACTGTATCAAAATTGTGTTGTTTAGGTTTCCTTAAATTACGTACTAGAATGTTTAAGCAGTTATAAAAAACTTCATTTCTATGCTTCATTTCCATGAACTAATTTTTAAATTTCATATTGTTTTCATAAATCATAGCAAACACTGCCGTATTAATAAACTGCAATCATAGGCATAAGACGGATAAAAGAAAACCATTAAGTGAGATACACCTGAAAATTTAGTGCTCTATTTTTTAATCTTAAACTATGCAGTTTTAAGAGAAAAAATGCTAGCGTTTGTTCTGATGGTTGGTTGACCCTAACATTGACATATGCCCTTGACTTGTCACAGCCTGGCTGGTTACTAGGTGGTAACATCTGCCAAAAAGTGTACAATTCGTCGATCAAACTCTATATTATAAATTTATTAAATTTTTGTGATTTTTTTCATAAAGACTGAAGTCACTCAAGAAATGTGATAAATGTTAAAATAATAATTATCTAATTATATTTTTGTGTTTGTTTTTTTTTAATGCAAATCTATTTTTCTAGTGGAAAATCACGATTCTTTCGAAAAAAAAACCACACATCCTTATTTGTTTCGAATCGCACGCATAAAAACCGAAAACAACGCTCGTAGTACGAAACTCCATCGTACGGTGTGTGCAGGGGAATTTTACGTCCACACCGTAAAGCACATGCGCCCGTGCCCGTTCGCTACTCGCAATGCCGGAAACAAAAAAGGGAACCAAAACTCACTTCATTCAAACCGCGTCCAGATCCGGCTCGTGCGGCTCGTGCGTCGAGTTTCCCCTCCGACGGAACGGACATTTTGCCGACGACGAAAGCGCGCGAAGGATCCGACCGGTTCAGATGGTTTTGCGACACCGAACTCCGCGAAGTGCTGCCAGTTGTCCGGTGGAACGTAAGCGAGTCGGTTCGGTCGGGTCCTGCGTCTGGGCGAGTGTTTGTGCGTACATGTGTGTCCTATCGTGCGTAATCGGTAAGGGTGCGACAGAACAGGTGGAAGATCCGGCCCAAAAAACAAAGAAAAAACCGGAGAACCGAACGTTAGACAATTTCCACTGCGATGGGAAACTCGTGTTGGTGTGAGTGCCGGGACGATGGGTACTCGGTACTGTTTTGGGTTGGTCGTTTATAATTCTCTCACAGCGGAAGGATGCGACCGTGTCCAGGTGAAGGTGTTTTCTGCTACCTCCGAAGTGCTTCAGAGCACAAAAGCGCACGTGGCGACCCTCGTACGGTGAAGTGGTCCGAACGGATCTGATTTAAAGTATCCGATATCGCAGGGACGCTTTTCGCGCTTCCCAACAAAGCAAATTCAACGAGCCGCGTCTCGATTGGGTCTCGTTTTTCAATCCCAGCGCCTGCTACGGCTTCGAAATGTATCGCTTCCCCAAAATCAGCATACTTACCCGTTCTCGAACGAGGGGTGAATGTACCATAAATCATCCAGGATACGCTACATCCGCTAGGACGGAGGCAACAGCAGGTACTCGCAAGCCGATCGCTGCCCTTATCTTTCGGGAATAAAGCCGCGCGTTGTCGATAGCGCCGGTTTGCGAATCCTACCGTGATGAAGGTATTATGTCTTGCGGAAAATTCCCCAAGCGCCCGTTTCCTAGGTTGCCTAGGTAACGCCAGTCTCCTGTATCTGGGCCAGCTGCTGTGGCATCTTACTCTACCCTATCCCGAGAGCAGTGAAGTCCCCGACCCGAGCACACTATAAAACCAAAAAATACGGATGCGGGAGCGCGGTTGGGAAATTTCCATCTGGCCATAAAAAAAGGGCTCATTTGGAGGGAAAATAGCTACTTCCCTCACCGATATTGGTCCCCTTCAAGATATTCGAAGAACGCAAAAGCGTGTTCCCCTTTTCCCCTTGCCCGCTCATTTCACAATACCCGCCGGGACGTGCGCAGCACACGGGTGTGTTTGTTTTCATCGGTTGCGTTTTGCCCGCTCCCACCCTGTTTGCTTCGGTCTGCGAACGGGTGCTCAATCGTAGCAGGCGGTGTAGGAGACAAGACGGTGTCGGAGTTCGTATGTGCGTGCGTATTAGTGTGCGCTAGTTGCATGTGCCCGTTCGTCGGGAGTGGGAAAATGCCGGTAGCATATCAATTCCCGGCCATGGAAAGTTTTCCCCCGGTTTTACCCCGGTTTTACCCCGCAGCTGTGCGGAGGCAGTGTCGTGGATTAAAGTTTTGCAATGCGACGGTGAGTCTTGGCAGTTGTAGTTTACTCCGCACGCGGTATGAATGCCAGTGTGTTTGTGTGCATGTGTGTGTGTGTGTGTGTGTGTGTTTTAAGTTCGTTTGTGTGAGTGAGAGTGGTGATGCGGCGAATAGAAACAGGCAAGTGGTAGGGAAATGTTCTGCAACTCGGAATAGGGTGAAATGTACGCTACTTTAAGGCGCAAACATTTCGTAGTGAAACTCGTGCGATACAAACCGAACGGGGTGCGTGATTTTGAATGCTCGTGTGTTCGGCCGGAGCTAGAAATTTGCTGCATTTAAAAGTTTTTGTGTCATTTTCGTTGTTGTTGTATATTTTGTAGTTGATTCGAAGTGAGAAAGCATATGCTGAAATAATTATGTATAATGTGTAGTGGCAAAACAGTGCAGGAAGGAGATTGATAATAACAAAACATGCCGCAATCGAACATGGAATGTTAATTTACTTTGTGGAAAATCCAACCAAAGGCCTAATCGGCATTAACTGCAACATTCATTGATGTGGCTGAAGTGAAGATAAAGGTAAGATTTTCATTTTTGCAATTGTGACTTGAAGAGATTGAAACTGCATTTTAGTTTTATATATTGCATTGATTTAAAATGATGAATTTTGCAGGTTGAGATTTAAAGATTTCCAAATCGCCCAGAAGTATGCAATCCTCATAACATACGTCATTTCTAGCCTTTGCCAACAATCCCAACTTGTTTTTTTTAACTTGCTTGTATTGCAATGGTTTTCCACATAATAAAATTGCAAAAGAAAAGTATCAAATCAACTCCTACTATGTAATGAATTTGCTGGACCAGTAAGAATATGAATATTTTGGCGTTCCCCTGTCTGTGAAATGTGAATTGTTGCGTAAAATTTTATTTTGACAGCATCCTGGTTTTCGCGTGAAAAACTTGTTCTGTATCTCAACGTTTTTTTTTTACACCCTCCGGGAAACTTTCTTGTCTCCCTCCGGACGCTGGTGGAGACCGGGGGAAAGGTTATATCTCTTGATCTTCACCTTTCGCTAATCTCCCCGGAGCTAACTGAATCGGGACAAGTTAGGGACAAAACAAAACGAAGAAAACAGGAAGCGCTTTTCGCTCCAAGCTACCAACCGAACCTGTCCAGGGCGTTTGTTCAAAGTTCAGTAAATTCATCCAAAATTCCAACAGTAACGCTAACTCGCTGGCTAGCCCACCGGGTGCAGGTGGGTGGTGTAATGAGGAAGCGAAAAGTTTTCCTTCTACCGGGGGAGTAACCTGCCGGAGGAATGTCGGAGGTGTGTGCGTGCTGTTTTTTTTTTTCGCGTTTCATTTTCCTGGCTTTCCTTTCGATCACCTTCGTTCGCTGTACCACACGAACGTAATTTTGGGGCTGGAATTTAGATTAGTGAAATTCTAGCTTTTCGGGGGTGTTTTTCTTTCACTTCCTCTCTTTCTCACTCTCCCGGTGGTTCAGCGGTTTGCTTAGGCTTGCAGTAGTAGCAGGAAAAAAAAACCCGGCCGGTTTATTTATTCTCCATCCTCACGACACCGAAGATCACATCAGCACATCTGGTGGAAAGCAATGGGGCGTAAAGGACGGCACGGGGACACAAATATAGAGCTTCCGAGGAAGACTTTTATTAACAGAAAATGGATGTAATCCACCAAGGGAACGCTGTCGGAATCGGCATGGGCCAAAAATAAAAGAGGGCGACACACACACAAAAAAAAAACGCTCACCGTAGGAGTGAGTGAAAAGCGATTCCAAAGCATCATCATGAAGGTCGCTTTGTTTTGCTATTTATAAACAGTGGGTCCTGGGAAAATCCTTCCCAACGATGATGATCGACCGGCTGGTGGGAGAGTGACAAACAGCACACAAACAGCCACTCCGCTTTGGCTGCCGCTCGCACAGGTTGCTCGCCTTGCGAAATTTAAAATTAGTTTTCCTCTCGATGGGAAACCTACTCCGGGCCCGAGCTTGGAGGCGGTCCCGGGGTTTTCAACGCTAGGAATAGGTGGGGTCGACCAGAGATCGTGCGAGTGTTATTTCATTTTGTTCGAATTCTGTTTCATACGAAGTCAGGTAGGCTTCTTTTCGATTACGAACGAACGAGCGAGGTCTCGTGTCGTGCCGGCTGTCTGTAGAAGTTTTTTTTCCCATTTATCCACCTCTGCTCGGTTGTAAGCGGTGTCATCCGAGCTCCGCGACTGCCTGCCTAGTGACACAAACAATGTCTCTTCTCTTGTTGCTGGGTGTTGTTTACAGGCACATTCCTTTAAAGGGCGATAGGTTGCTTAGTTTGCTGAATAGTCTTGTTTTTTACGTTATGCTCTGGACAACGAAATGTTGAGCATTTGTACCGAAATCGAAATCGAAACGGACACCAAATTACATTTCCCCATTTCTGGAATAGGCCGTTTTTCGTTATCTCCACCTTCCCGCTCACCGTCCGGCGAAGCTTTACGAGGCTCGCGAACGGGGAGATAATTCGATTTGTTCGAAACGAATTTTTCGGGAATGTCCCATCGTTTGTAGGATCTTGCACGGATGGCTAAACGAAATTATTTGGAATGAAATCAACGGAAATGCCATTTCGTTCCGATAGCGTTTGGTACAATAAATGTTGTTGTATAAATGTCGTACATGCAGTGGGAAATGTTTGATGAGTCATTATTTTTTGTCATTTAGATTAGCATGTTTTGAGAGTTTGTTATGTTTATAATTTTGGTTTTAATTGTATTTGTATTGAGTAGTGACGTGTAATTTGTGTAAACAAAGCAAATAGTTTTTCTTTTAATTAAGCTGCTATGAGTTTCATAGTACAAAAAAAGTAAATAAATCCGCAGATGAATTTTGTAACTTCAGTAACTGAATTCGACAAAAAAAAATGAGAAAGTGCTATATCAAAATGGTTGAATAATTTTTTTGATGGTTTTAAAAAGTACTGAGTATTTCAATTGATCTGACCCTGGAAGCCCAGTGGTCAGGAATGTGCCAAAAAGAGGCGATTAAAATGTACCAGGAACTGAGGGCAATAAAGGATCAAAAATAAAACATTACAATACTTATTATTTTATTTTACTTTCATGCCCAAAAGAATACAATTTGAGCTTTAGTTTTATATATTTCATAATTTCTTAACTGCACGTTTTATATGGATCAAGGGTGAAAAACTGTGTTCATGCAAAGATTTTTGATAAATTATTTGTTAAAGGTACTCATTGCGATACATTTTGATGTTTTATCAATCCATTTTTTTAACAAGATAATGAATATGCATAATTGTAACTGCCGTAGTAGTTGCTTCCTATGGCAATATCACCACCACTCATCTTCTGTCTTAGAGTTAGTACCAATCTGGCACACACAATCTAGTGCGTTTGATGGAATAATGCTAAATGACATGACATCACGGTGACGCTGATAATGATCATGTAAAAGCCCAGCCTTATGCTCTCAAACCCGATCGGCGGATCCAATAGCGAGTCAGCCAACGATATTTTGCAACCAGTGCTCCAAGGTAAAATGGGTCTTCTCATGCTTTCACCATTCACCAACAAGCCATCCACCGTCCGCTACCATCTCATAATCGGACGGAAAACCATCGGGCTTCGGGGTACGTTCGCGCTATTCCTTTCAATGCCTGTCAACTCTTCACCGCTTTGGCTGTATTTTGCCAGCAATTAGAACCCTTCCTGGTGGTGCTGCGAGGCACCACACGGGCTTTATAATATACTGTCCCGGAGCGTTCTGCATTCTGTGCTTGGCAGGAATGCCCGGGGACGCCCAGGTGTTCGCGTACGAGTGAAAATCCAACGTCGGCCGGTCACTACCATCAGAACGATACGGCTGAAAACCGACCCTGAAGCAAATGATAATGAATAATTTGATTACGGGTTGTGTGCGGGACCGAGTTTCGTGGGAAAAGCTCTCAACCCGCCGGGGACGGGTTGCATCGAGACGCATTAGCCGACCTGACATGGCTTGACATGGTTCCGATTGGGCCCGTTGGCGAGATAAAACCGACCGCACTCTGGCCCACAAAGAGAGTCGCCGGGCTTTGTCGTTGCTATCGTCGCTGTAAAAGCCAGGACACCTGACACCGCAGCAGTTATTTAGGATGCCTGTGCACTGGAGTTTGGATATGGAAATAGATGAACTCTTGTCCGCTGCATGAAAAGGATCGTATTTATTCTCGATTAATGCCTCACCTGTTAATGTGCTTGTGCTATGGGTTCAATATTTTGACTTTAAAGCTTCTCGAAAAACGTGTTCAAAATGTAGAATTCTCATCCAAAAAAAATCGTTGCTGAACCAATAAAACGATTAACCCATGGAGGAATGAATTTCGCCACTCATCTTCCTCCCAACCGAAACCAGCAAAACACGATCAAAAGCAACCGAAGCGACAAACTTACCGGAGCGTAAAGTCAATATTCTTCTCGACCAGATTGGTTCTTTCATCTGGTTCCTGCTAGACTGGCTAGCTGGAAGCTATAAAAATAGAGCACCACTTTTCGTTCCCGAAAGGACGATGTAATATGTTATTTTTAAACCTGGTGAGTCGTTTTTTTATGGTTTGATTCCGATGGCGCGAGTTATATCTCTGCAGTAACTGCGGCACCGCACGCGGCAGCACATGACTCTTGGTCGAAAATTGGTCCACTGGAATCCTTTCCCGTCCGAATACCTAACACCGTACACCGGTGGCAATTATTTGCCACCGTAATCGCCTTTTACGCGGACGATGGTCTTTTTCCCGGTGGTGTGAAAAGTCGATACTGCCAGCGTTTACGAGCTGGCCAGCACCGTGCACGGGAAGTGAAGGTCCGTTTCTTGACACGGAAGGGATTAGGGTGCGTTTTGGAGAGCACAACAAAAAAAAAACACCAAGGCTAGCAGGGCTACTGGTCCTGTTGGGATAGAAATGGAAACCAGATGGAGCTGTGTGGCTGTTGTTTACATACGAGACTTTGTGAAAATCGACTGGGGTGTAAAACACTTGTTTTATATCTCTTTTTTTATACACCAAACTGCAAAGTTATTTCAAGCGTAGCAGACTCGTTTAGAAATTAAAGATATTGAAGTCATGTAATTTCGATTGCATACCTTTTGGCGCATGGCCTATTATCAGCCAAAAGTGTGAATTGCGAAGAATTGAGACATTAATTATAAAAATCAATACTTTGTGACAATGGTACAAAACAATCATAACGGCTCATTTTGTGTAGAGAAAACATCTAGGATTCATCTGAACTACGTTCTGTTGAAATGGGAAGCGATCAATGTATGTTTGCACAAATTTGAAAAATAAAATATCTTAAACTTTCGATCGGTTTATCCGAGGCGTCATCGGCAAGCTTTAACACTTTAAACCACAAACCCCGCCGAGTGAGTTAATTAAGCGGGACGACCTAACCATCCCCAGAGAGTCGAACTTTTTTCCCTCCCAATTGGCGTTTCGAATCGTGGCTCAATCGAACCGATCAATATTTACGTCACCGACCATGGGGCACCTTCATCAACATGCCAACGTTTGCTGAAACCTCAGGCCATCCGGAAATTATTTCACTGCCCTTTTGCCCAAAGTTATACCGGATATTGCTTCCACGCGCGAAACTCGGCG
>JXWZ01012290.1:0-11084 GCA_000956215.1 Anopheles farauti No. 4
TGTGGTGGTGGGCAAATAATGTGATCTAAAATGCATTATACCCTGCACAACCATGAACCACAGGTACGTGCAGAAAAGCGTGGAACCGGAAAAAGAGCTAAAAAATACAAGTTTAATATGCTGTGTAGCATGCGGATAAGCATTGAACTGTGTGGGAAGAATCGTAACAGTCATCAAATCATATCAAAGCAGGCGTAGTATCAGCATCAGTTAATAGTTGGTCAAAACGTACTGTGAACGTTGTAAGTAGCAATATAGAACCTTGGAAAACAAAATACAAAAAGAGTATCGCAAAAAAAAATCTACTTACTATAATAGTATCCATACAACTACTTCGCGAAACATCAGTAACAAAGGGTCACTCTAAGAATATAAAGGAGAAGGCAATAAAACATTGATCTACTGAATGTGATTAGGGGGAGCTAAACTGTGCCCTGTATATAGTGAAATAATCGGAAGTTTGTTGAATTTTAGTTGGTTATTTGTTTCAAAATTTAGCGAACTATGATGTAGCATTCAATCCGGGCGGTGGGAGCAATGTAGAATGATCGGATCGGAGGAGGCGAAAAAAATCAGCACACTGTTATGGAAACTATTACACGTTCTTTTTTCGACTCTTTCCCCTCACAAACACACAGACACACATTTACCTCTTTTATGTGTAGAGAAAAAGTAGAACGAAGAAGCGATACAACGGCACAGTATCCAAGCGGGCAAATTTTATCATGGCTGGGCGAATAAAGTGTTAATAATACGTTACTAAAGCGTTTGTATGTTTGCATTGCATGCTTTAAAGCGATTACTTCTAATTTGCAGCAAGAAGTATGCACCGTGCATTACACCATCGCTTTATTAATGCTTTATTAACTACTTTATGGGACAGTGAAGTAAACATTCTCCGCACTGGGATCGTTTCTGTTCCAGGTGCCGCCATCGGCTCGAGGAAGCAACTGGTACACATTGCGTACGAAGCGACGTATTTAGTCATGCAAATCGGTCGGAAGCGCTCGCGAAGCCCTTCAAGCATCTTTTATTTAACTTGTGTCAATAAAGAAAAGGAACTGGAAGTAAGGATAACACGCATACCATATACACGAGTAACCTTAAGAAGTCAGGAGGGAAGCAATCGGATAGAATTGTTTTTATTTTAGGATGTATAACACAAATTAACAAGCAATTATTGATCGTAGGCGCGTGCGGCGGCTGGCACAGGGGGTTTAATGTTACGAATTCGGTAGAGAAGAAACATCCAGTAACACCCAGCAAGCAATCAACACCGTCGCCTGTTAGTGTGCAGGCAAAGTGTACCGGAAGCAAGGCGAACATAATAGACAATTGAACTACTTGGGGAACAATCATTGCAGAAAGCGAGAGAAAACACACAAGGACAAATAAGACAAACAGTGAGCCCGCAGGGAAGAGCGGAACCTATTATATGGGTGCATACGGGGAGAGAAGATTGTCATCCAACGTTGGAAATAGGGATTGGAAAGAATCCCATGAATCATGGTAAATAAGGCGTATTCCGTCGATCGACGCAAAAAAACGTACACGGAACAATATTGATGGCGGGTAGGAGAGAAAGAGAGAGAGACCTATAGGGGTGTTCGTGTTTCTTAAATAATCCCAATTCGTTATTTCAATCTGTTGTAAATATTTGAATTTAAAATCAGACAAATATTTAATCGTATGGTTCATAGATACCGAATAACCGTGGCGAAGAGGGAGTCAGTGAAACAAAAAACACACGAAAACGACTGCGAACAATAACAGAGGGAAGAAAATTAAACAATATCAGTAAATAATCGAGTAGAATGCATTTATTCTTCCGAAAACATTCCCTTTCCGATCCACCACAGTGTTAGTGAGTTTTCCACCTTCGTTTGTTGCGTCGTTGCGGGCGCTGAATCATGCCCGTCCTCCGACTTATCGTCCTCGGCCGGTGGGAAGTGGTACTGTCCGCTGGCGGTGGCCACAATGGGTCCGTGTGGATGAAACGAAACCCCATTTAGACAGTCCCAGTGCAAAGGAAAGAGGTGCTCCTTCGGTTGTTCGTCCGCATCGTTCAGATTCCATGCGTGGAGAATTCCGCGCGTATCGCCGCTTATCAACCACCGGCCATCCGGGGAGAAATCGAGATAGACACGCTGATTAGTGGCACAAGTACGTTGCAGCGTCCGCACCGGCTGCGCAGGGTTTCGCATGTCCCACACCAATACTTTCGAATCTTTGCGGGCGCCGGTCGCGAATAGTTCCTCTGTGTCGGGTGCGAACCCAACCCACGTAACGCCAGCGGTGTGACTGTTTTCCGGTGAGTAGTTTCCAACGCGCAACAATTCGCCCGATCGAATGTCTAGCGTGGAAATGGATCGGTTCCACGAGCCGAACAGTATGCTGTCCGGCATGGTGGATGCGATCGCCATACAGGAAGCGGTCGACTTCGTTTTAAACGAGCACGTTTCCCTCCCTGGCACGTTAATGTCGAATGTTTTGATGGATTTTTTGTACCCCCCGTAGATGTTGGCACCGTCGAGTGGGGCAAAAACTACACTTAGGGCCGCTTCAACTTCATCAAATTGGTCGTAACCTTTGTAGGAGCAGCGCAGGGACCCGGTGAACGCGTCCCAGAGTTGTATTGGTTCGTGTTGTCGTGAAGCGGCCCAGCAGCACGTTTCCGGTCGGGTGCTGTCCATGCGCGGATACCAGGCGTAGTCGTATACGAGACCCCCCTCAGGTACATGGACGGCGGATGTGAGCAGATCGACGGGACGAGTGTCAGAAACGTGTTCCTTGCCGAATAGGTCGGTCGGTAGCTCGACAATGTGCATACCGTCGTTGTTGACCGTTGTAAGTACGCACGTCCCATCTGGGGACCAGTGGCATCCTTGCAGGTAGTTCTGACGCACTGGTCGGTCCCATGAACTGCGGGCTATTTCGATGCAGGCGGTGTCTTGGAAAAAACCACACTCCTTCACAGGACCACAGTCTTCGCTTTCCATTGGAGTGCTGTGCTCGGGGGAATCACTATTTCGTACCGCATCGTTATCTTTATCCACGTTATTTTCAAGACAGTGTGTATCGCCGGCTTCGTCGTCCATTTCTACCAAACGTAAACAAAGCTGATCGCACTACAGTAGAACGTCGATTGTGTAGAATTTGGCGGATTGACCGGGCCATTTGTAGCAAACAGGTTTAATGCTAAAAATGAATGCAATTAATAATAAACAAGACTTCAATAAATAACTTTACCATCTAAAAAGACCGTACTCAAAGCTACGGTCTCATTTATGCTATTAACATATTTTTCCCATCCTTCTGGTACTACAATCTGGTCTAATACCGCGTACGCCTGCTGTGCTTAATCCGTGTGTCTTGCAATTGTTTTGACAGCTGTTTTGACTTGCTTGCAATTGGTCTCGTAAATGCAGGGTAGCTGATCCCGTGTATTTTCTGCACACACGAAAGTCAACAAAGTTGGCCGCCACCAGCAGTGGGAAACATTTTTGGGATTAGCAACAGCCGGTATCAGCAAAAGTCGAAAATTACACGATGTTCCACGTATCGCGTCTTGTTGTCCGGGGCCAGGCTCACGTGAAGGTTTGCGCACGGCTGGCCGCCCTCCAGTCCAACTACCGTCACATTACAACTGGCCGCACGGTAAGTCTGGTGAAAAATCCACCAAGTGGAAAAGTTACGGGGAAATTATATAACGCGCGGGAGGTTTCATGATCTTTCTGTAAACGAACTGCTCGTCGTTAGATACGATTATCGCAAAATGATACTTCGAAGTTTGCGAAGAAATTCGCCAATTTTCACGTTTTCTTCTTTCTGTTCTCTGTTGGGGAACTCATTCACCATACCAACCCGGCGAACGCCGATGGAACTAGGAGAAAGCAAGCCTTTTTTGACAGCTGTTTGTGTAAAAAGTTTTTCAATTTAGCACAGTGCATAGCAATAAGAATTGTAGGGTTTTTTAATTAATCTTTAACTTTAAGTAGCCTAGGGCACTTAATCGAATGGAACAAAGCGGTACAAAACGGATTAAAATGGTTAGTAACGAAGGCAAAGGCTCGTTATAATCGTATGATATCAAAACATCTTTCACTATCTTGCTGAGGTTAGATTGTTGGTGGTTTATCGTAATTGGCGCCGTGGTTGGTGCGTGATAGTTTTTTAATTATCATTAACGTTGCGGTTAAAATAAAATTAGTATGAGGAAGTGATTTTAAACTTTTATAAACATTCAATATGATACGCATTTTTCCTTTAAAAGCGATACGTTTAAGTGCTCAATCTCATACCGCTGTTCGAACGCGTCCGGTACTCCAATTACCCGAAAAATACCGGTCACACCTACTACTTACCTATTGCTTAGTCTGTTGTTGAAAACTTTCTCCAGGCTTGCCCTTCACTGTGTAACACAGCCTCCGTTTTGTTGTAGACCGGTTCCAACCATACGAAACTTGCATTGAAAACAATCTGAAACCACCACCACGAAACCGATCGGCTGTTCCTACGCGTTGCCGCGATTAAATTGCTCGCGAAGCTCTGCGATAGGTCGCGATCTTCGCTCGAGCTCCAAACGAAGTCGGCCGGAGTCCTCAACAGTTTGTGACGAGCAGCCGGAAGGAGAGCACGTTAAACGTTCGTTTCGCAAATAATTCATTGGAAGTTGTACCTCGTGGCACACTAGTTGCGGCATACGACGCGTGCAGAAACGGAAGGCTGCTTTGATTGAAACGATTGATATCTTACGGTGTTGCTTGGGGTGCTTCTAACAGGTTCTTAGTGCGATACAGCGGCCGCACTTGGTGATAATTAGAGGATGGTAAATATGCAAATGTGAAATGTAAAACATACAGCCGTGCGAATCAGAATTGATGTGAAGATGCAAAAAATTTGTTACCAAGGTGAAGTGACGATCGTACGACTCAGATGGACAGTAATGGTTAGCGTGATCTTTATCAGAAAGGGGAATTGAACAAGTCATTGCAGTTGAACGAGGATGAATTGTGTAATTACCAAAAAAAGAAATATCTTGCAAGTTAACAGAAACGATTTGTACCATTTTTGGTCAGCTGTTGTGGGAATTACAAACAAGACGTATCCGTCGTTGTTTGTTTTCTTCCCGTTCACTTGCTTTTGAATGAATAATTTAATCACAAAACCTCCTGTTGATAACGACCCCGCAGCAGGTTTGCTGGTATTAATCGTACTATTTTTATTGCGTACGGTGTTATACAGTTCTTCGCATTCTAAATCGGACACATAAAATTTGATTTTTTTTTTAATTTTGTTTAAAAGATTTCGAGAATAACTTATTCGTATCTTTTCCAAATTGCAGACAAACAAAGATGTTGGCTTCCGCACGGAGTCGGACACGTTCGGTGAGCTGAAGGTGCCGAACGACAAATACTACGGTGCGCAGACCGTGCGTTCGACGATGAACTTTCCGATCGGTGGACCAACCGAGCGGATGCCGCAGCCCGTCATCACCGCGATGGGTATCCTGAAGAAGGCGGCCGCCCTCGTTAACAAGGAGTACGGTCTCGACCCGAAGGTAGCAGACGCAATCTCGCAGGCCGCAGACGACGTCATTTCCGGCAAGCTGTACGACGATCACTTCCCGCTCGTCATCTGGCAAACGGGTTCGGGCACGCAGACGAACATGAACGTGAACGAGGTAATCAGCAACCGAGCGATTGAGATCCTGGGAGGACAGCTCGGCTCCAAGACGCCCGTCCACCCGAACGATCACGTCAATAAGTCGCAATCGTCGAACGATACGTTCCCGACTGCGATTCACGTGTCGGTGGCGCGTGAACTTACTGGCAATCTGCGTCCCGCCATCAAGACCCTGCACGATGCGCTGCAGGCCAAATCGAACGAGTTCAAGGACATAATTAAGATCGGTCGTACGCACACGCAAGATGCGGTTCCGCTGACGCTCGGCCAGGAGTTCAGTGGGTATGTGCAGCAGATGGCCTTTGCGTTGGACCGCATCGAAGCCGTGTTGCCGCGGGTGTACATGCTCGCAATCGGTGGTACCGCCGTCGGAACGGGGTTGAACACGCGCGTCGGCTTCGCAGAAAAGGTGGCGGCCAAGATTGGGGAACTGACCGGGCTGCCGTTCGTTTCGGCACCGAACAAGTTCGAGGCGCTGGCAGCGCGTGATGCGATGGTCGAGGTGTCCGGCTGCCTGAACACGATCGCCGTCAGCTGCATGAAGATTGCGAACGATATTCGGTTCCTCGGTTCGGGACCACGTTGCGGACTGGGTGAGCTGAGCCTGCCGGAAAACGAACCGGGCAGTTCGATCATGCCGGGTAAGGTGAACCCGACCCAGTGCGAAGCGATGACCATGGTGTGCGCCCAGGTGATGGGCAACAACGTGGCCGTAACAGTCGGTGGCTCGAACGGCCATTTCGAACTGAACGTGTTCAAACCGTTGGTGGTGTCGAATGTGCTGCGTTCCATCCGGTTGCTGTGTAAGTATATCCAGATCTAATTTTCAAATTTTAGATTATTCCAAATTTTAATTAAATTGTTTCTCTTTCGTTCTAATCTTGCAGCTGACAGTGCGCGCACCTTTACCAAGAATTGTGTGGTGGGCATTGAGGCGAACCGGGCCAATATCGATAAGATCATGAACGAATCGTTGATGCTGGTCACTGCCCTTAACCCGCACATTGGCTATGATAAGGCGGCGAAGATTGCCAAGACGGCGCACAAGGAGGGTACGACTTTGAAGCAGGCCGCCCTCAAGTTGGGCTACCTGAACGAGCAGCAGTTCGCCGAATGGGTCCGACCGGAGAACATGCTTGGCCCCAAGTAAATGTTGCAGTGGTTTTGGCGAAGCTTATCGTGTGGCAAACGGTGAAAACTTTATGATGAACGAATGAGTAGAGGAATGCATTATTTATTTCTAACAAGTGCGAGTGCCGTGTGTTGATGCAAATGAAGAAATATAGATATTGAGAAAAATCCCGATGAAGAAAACGCAAGGATAAGGATCCCAATGAAAGTACTGGTAAGTGTCAATAGTAAATTTTTTTAGTAACATTCAGAAATCAGTCAAATCATTGTCCTACGCACACTCTAAATAGTGACTAATAATATGGACGGTATAGAACGTATTCAACGATGCTGCACGATGCGTTGAGTTTGTTAGTTTGACACTTAGATGTCGCCACTACTCATTCTTCGGCGTGTGTTAAAAATTTCCACATCCAGATGGCGCTAGCATGCTTAAATTGGTAAACGTGCAGGCAAATGCAATTCTTTTGCAAGTCTTCATGCTTTCATTGTTTCAAAGTAAACATTTTCAAGGCAGTTTGTATGACGCACGATTCGCGTAAATAGTTTACTTACATGCTCAGAGCGAAGAAAAAACATGATACTATTGATCAAACTTACCGATACTTGCCAAGCACTTGTTCCTTTGTCCTCCCCCACTCTACCACCAACGCTGTTACTTGTATGTTTGTGTGCGGTACAAAAAGGGAAATCCCGAGCTCACAAGCTCCTGTTAAAGGACACGGTGCGCATAGGCGTATGTAAGCATGTATATGTCTAGCAATGCCGCTTTACTAAGCAAGAGATGCTAGGGGTTCATTCACAAACACACGCTCATTTTATCTCCCGACAAACCCCGGGATAATAACTCCCCCTCGTCCTTTTTTGACAAAGGCTCTAGGTCTGTTCTATGCGCTCGCTTTCGGCAATTCCCTATCGAGAGCGTTGACCTCTCCGTTCTCGCGTGTCTGATTGTGAGTGTGTGTGTGTGTGTTGTGCATGCCATGTGCCGTGGCACGAAATAATTGTGCCCTTGTTGCCGTGCACGAACGCTACACGATCACCCTGCATGGGGTAAGGATCGTTTTCAATTTCGTCGGCATCGTCATCGTCACGTTTGTTTTATGCACGCATCCGATCATAATCTCACCCTCGGCGATGCTGCTGCTGCTGCACCCTAACGCGATTTTACACGCGCGTCCTTAGCGCATCGAATGTAACGCAGAGGAGACAAAGGACGTCAGGGCAGGGCCGTGTTTGCAGCATGTGTGCGACTGCTTTTCAGCAGACGGCAGCAACACCGAGCAAGGGGTTGGTCACGGGGACGAATGCACTGCGACGGTGGTGGTGCGGTGGCATCGGTCGCCATCAGTCCTGGACAGAAATCGAAAATTTACCACGCCAATTCGATATCGGTCGGATGCGCCCAGGATTTACATCCACTGTCTACTGCTAACTACGTCCCCGAACACATTCCTTCCCCTTTCCCCGGTCCGACACCGCGATAAAAGGATGCTAAAAATGAAGCTTAATCTGCTTATGCAAGCGTAATGATTTTACCTCTCTCTCTCTTTTCGGTTGCCTTCGGTCGTATTTTGTTGCCCCCTAGCGGGGTGGTAATATTTGCTTTCGGCAGCTTTTTTTTCCACGACCACCGCCCTCGGTCGAATGAATCCCTGTTTTCCATTTTTTCGAAATCCATCTCCGCTCGCGGTATCTCGTTTAATACGCGCTGCTTTACAGCCAGGATCAAAATTCATCTTTACCATTTACATTCACATAATCGCATCGCAGCAGTCCGTGGTACGGCACCCTCGTTTCCGATGTGTGCGAATCTTCCCGTTCCCGTACACTACTCCTCCGTGCCTTCCATGCCAGCATTTGACTCCTGGCGAGGAATAGGATTCCCATTTGGATTTGCCGTCGAAATGAAACGAGCCGGGCTATTAAACGGGGTTCATATGATTTGAAATAAATTTTCTATCTTTCCATGTACCTGCCATTCTTCCGGCGCCTAATCGGCATCGGTGGTATGCTTTTACGTTTTTTTTTCGGTGATGTTGCTTGTATAGATGCAGTTGCAAAAGGGTTTATAAGTTAGCGACTTTTAATTCCAATTTTTATCGACACTGTCTTTTTTATTGGGGTGTGAAATATTGACTTTATTGGGATGTGAAATATTGCTTTTGTTTAACTGTTGACAGCGAGGACATCTTCAAACAGATGTTGTTTTTTGCCATATCGAAAAAGTATACTAACTTCTTTGTCATTAAAACTTGTTTTCAAACGAAAACTTTTTTCAAGTTTAAAAAATAAAAGTTTTTAAAAATATGCAATGCTATTTTTTTTCTGTTCGGTGTGAAGTTTTGGAAAGTTTGAACCAATATTCGCATTTACTTTCAGTCGACTTAAATTAAAAGCATACTATGTGTTTTACAATCTTTTTTAAAATTTTTAAAAATAATTTTGTATAACTTCTTTGTTTTTCAATTTACCCATCATGTTTGTGTTTTTTCTTTTGATTTATTTTTAATAACACACCTAAACCACGTTGCGTTACCGTAAAATAATAACTGGACGTCGCGTATGTAATGATCTTTTACAAAAGTTTTGCTACAAAAAACTGCTTCCGTTACCATTTAGATCAAGCAAAGAGCGAAAAGTGCAATATGGCTACCATGCGTGTGTGTGAGGTCACGATCGGCGATAAGGAACAGTATAAAGAATGGAAAATGCAAATAATATTAAAACAAAACACAAAAAATTGCGCTCCTCTTACCGCAGAGTGTTTTGTATAATGAAGCAATTTTTCTTCACCACTTCCGGCGCATATTAAAGAGTTCGTTATAGCCGGTATCGCACGCGGTCAACCATTGAGTATGCTATTAAAGCGAGCCGTTTGGCTTGTGCCGTATGATAAATGTGTTCTGTTTTGTTACGCTTACAGTGTCCTGTGGTCGCTTTCAGATAAACCATGGCCCCAGCAACGATCAAGAGAAAGTAGAGAAAAATGCAAATGTACAATCGTAACAAACGCGCACCGTGCGTAACGCCAAATTCGCTCCCGAGCGTCTAGTAGTTGAGCGTTTTTTTTTGTGTCCTGTCGTCTGCACCGGATCGTTGGAAAACGAGACAGCAAGATTGACGGGCGGACGGATGGAAATTGGAATTAGGAAACTCGGAAAACCATCAACTCAATCTAATCAACGAGCGACGGAGGTGCGTGTGGGGCTGCCAGAAGCCCAGAAGCTTTCAGTCGCGTTAGTGCTGGTTTTTTTTTTCTAATTTAAAATTCTCAAATTTCCCCACCCGGACACTTTCCGGCAGCTCCCCCATGGGAGGGGAATAATTGAGTCCACCCCACCCCTCTGACTCTCGCTTTTCGTTGTTCGGTGGGCTTGACATTTTTCAAAATTTTAAACACGCGCACCATCACCATCACCTTTCGCTGCTCTGGCTCATGAGTTCCGATCGCATGCTGATGGGTCGTTTTCATGTGTTCGCCATCTCCACCACCACCACCTTCATATGCTGGCACTGAACCGCGTGCCGCGCAAGGATACCCTTTCTTCGAAAAATTCGTTCGACTATGTTCCTGTTTCCGTGGCAATCGTCGTGCGACGTGCACTGGCTCCAGTTGCGATTGTTGTCCGCACACCCTCGGACACCGATCTAGTGGTGGTGGTGGTGGTAGCGATTGTGTTTGCCCGAAGAGAAACTATGCGAGGCATTTTTGATGCGATTGTGAAACCTTTAACACACATTCGCGTACGGTACGGCAATGCATTAATTTATGTTCAGTGTATGTTTTTTTTCTTTCTTTGATGTCCTTTACTGCTTTGCAAGCACAGTGTTGAACACGCGCGCAGCAACTTGGAAACGGAATAGGGGTTGAATTTTTTTTTGTCTAACGTCCTCCCCCTATCTGTTCTGCCACGTGGCAAACCGTCCGTTGGCATGGTAACGGCAGAAGAAATCTCGAAACGAGCCCTAACGATGGTTACAGTCTGGACAGTGGACGATGATTGCATCCTTTGTTTTGCATATTTTTAGTATTAAATGCCTTTTGCATCCTTGTGTCGCAACGTTATTGTTGAATCATTTTGATAACAAAAATCTACTTTCTATCGCATGGAATCGATTTAACTGTTCGGCGAGAGATTTTTGTCTCGTTTTTATTTCTTATCTTTCTTTTTTATTTCGGAACATGAAATATATTTATGTTTTCCCAATTGAACCAAAATTAAAAAATCAAAAAATTAAAATAAAATGCATCAATATTTTCTCCA
>JXWZ01012296.1:0-14351 GCA_000956215.1 Anopheles farauti No. 4
GTTTCACAAGTAGTAACTACCTCGGCTGTCGATAATGTATGGCTGGGTGCATGGGTCGTGAAAGTTTGAATAATTTTCCATGCTTTGCAAGCGCTGTCAAAGGGTTAATAAAACGGCATTAAGTAGGCAAACATCTTGTCGATGAAGCAAATGTTTAGGTACCGCAGAAACAAATAGGCCATGCGCGGCTTGTTCGCGACGGCATGATGAATAATTTATCAACTTCCTTACCTGCTGCTAGGTATTTGACACCACACCTTCCCTATGTTATTCTTATTTCACTGCTCGCCTTGTCTCCGCATGTTGCTTCCATTTAAGACTAATACCTATTTATTTACGTTTTTTTGGCGATGTCTATGAATCTTGAGTTTCTATCCTTTGCGCAATGTTCGCGTTTGGATGAAGTGAATGTGATTGCTGAGAATGTAATCAAAAACACTGCTAAACTCAGTTTTTTCAAAGGCTGCTTGTGTCTCAAGACATTCCGGGCAGCGCTGTAGTCCTGTCGTCGCCAACAACTGTTATTCTGCGAAAAAGAACTCCACAGTGTCGCATCACAAACGAAGTAACAACAAAAAAAACGCAAGCAGCACTTGTCCTCATTTGATTTGAGTATATTATCTTTACCTCAATTTTGTCCAGTATCCATTTCGAGAAGTAAAAGAGCTTTTAAATTTGATTATATTTGTGTTCAAGATACACAAAAGAACTACAAAACCGGTTGATCACAGAGCATTGCAAAGAAACTTAGTTTTTCAATTTTATACCACAATTGCTGATTAGTAATTCCTCGCCGAGAGGGAACGGTCCAGTTGGGATTGTGATGTCGGTTGTGAAGGAGTTTGAATGGCCACCTCATCGTCATTTTAATGCGCTTGTTTTATTGCTCCACATTTTTATTTTATAATTATATAAAACTGACTTGGTTTATAAAACTCATACAACCAAAAAAAACTGTCACTTTAGATTACCAACAATACTAATGTGATTACTGCCAAATGTAATAAGCAGAATTGCAATGCTTTTTTTAAAACAGTGCAACCAGTGGTTATGAAAGCTGCTCCGAAAAACATAACATTGTCGTAAGAATGATTTGCAAACATCCAAGGCAAATTTCAAACCAAAAACCTAATGGAACGTAACGGACCGACACAGCCGTTACCTCAAAGACGAGCAACTCTCCTTCGAGTATGTAGTGCCCTCGCTTCAAAGTCAATAATATTTTTTCCTTTAACAAGCAAACAAGTAAACAAACAAACAAATACGCCATCAGATTTTGCCGCCTCCCTGTTCTCGCCAAGTTCGCCACCGATTTCCCACCAAACAACGGTATTGAGCCGGGAAATGGTTGCACGCTGCTGTACGTTCGCAGAATTTCTTGTCACATGTTTCCTCAGCTACGGTTGATACACTTGGCAGTGGAAGAAACCAAAGGTACTAATGGAACTTGCCAGCGCTGACCATTCATCGTCTGGTAAATTGGCCCATTGAACAAGCAAAGTTTTCCCTTACGATCCCTTCCGGGCGAACGAAAACCGAAGCCCTAAAACTCAGTCCTAGAGCGAAAGCTTCACAGCAGTGAATGTTTTACCATCTCGCTCGCCGAGCACATGTTCCCAGGGTGAAAGTCACACGATTGTTTGGTTTGAACCCATCGGAAGGATCTGACGCTGTAGTAAGCAGGCGTTTGAGGATGTATTTTGTATTTACAATAGCAAAAAAGTAAGAAAAATACGTGTAACATTGTTCAGCAAGTTTTGCGTGGTGTGTATGTTGGTGTGTGTTTTTTGCAGCTAATCTTCTTTGTGGAATTGTGGTACCAGGGCTGGAAGGTGTACATTCCATACGAACTTAAACAAACCGTTTACCTAAACGTCCACGCTGTGCAACATCTGGCAAATCAATGGTAAAAAAGTGAGAAATGAAACACCTTACATTTAACCTTACGTTTAACGTGTTCAACATTCTGCATCCGCTTGGTGATAGATGAGAGGCTGATTTACCTTTGTTGCTGCCTCTGCCTTATCGTTAGCATTAAGAGAGAAGCCCTTCTCATGAGATGGTAAACGGCGTTATTTCGAAGGGAACAAAGTGGTTGTTACATCATGAAAATATGTTACGTGGTCGTAACGAGGAACAAAATTCTTGATGCTTGAGAAGAAAATAACCGACCGAATTCATTAGAAACAAGAGATATAAACTGTGTTACGGAAAACGTATTCTTTAAAATCTTCAACGCGGTCAAATATGCCATTATGGAAAGTATTTCGTTTCGGTGAATATAAACCGGTGGCAAAACCCATAAACTAGCAGAGCGCTCCTTGAGGTATGATTGTTATTGTTTTTATCTTAGTTTATTATATTTTGATGCTGTATTTATTATTGCGATGGGTAAAACTGATTTTTAATTACTGAAATATTTGATACAGTCAGTGTAAAAAAATATAAACAACATAAAAATGTAAAAGGCAAGAAAAAGAATTTAAATAATTTTCTAATTTTCGTAACATTTCTAATTTCGGTTTCAATTTAGCTTTGGTTCAGGTTGGGAGTTTTAATGCAACGGCTGATTTCGTAGTAATCGGTGATATCTTGTTTTTGCAATCAATATTCGGTTTCAGTTTAATAATTTTAAAATATAAAACTTTTACGTGTTCAATGTTCTACACACTTTGCTATTTTTCAACACATAACTCATCGGAAGAACGAATTTAATGAAAAGTTGCCCAACGAAGCTTTTATTATGAAGCTTTTAAAATATCCCATAAAAAGCTCAGGACGAAACCATAACACGAGGATGCTAAGCTTTTATTTACTATGAAAATACAGTCAATTCTAAAAAAAAAACATTTTCATTCATCGTCGTTGCAGACGTCACATTGAAAACGAAAATGTAGTTTCCCTGAACGACATTATTTTTTTACAGGAAGAGATATTATACCACAAACTTTGAGGAATTTCAATATAATTTGACAAGTTTGTTTTTTGGATGAATGTATAGCTCTCGTGGTTTACTTGGTGAAGGAACATTCTTAATTGATCAAATACTTTTTAAACTAGATATACATTGTTATATTTGGACTGTGTGATGTACCAAACATAAATCTGATAAATACTAATCAATCCAAGTTTCACGTTACAAGTTATATAATTCGTTTTTACATTAATTTCAGTCCTTTAAACGTTTGTAATTATGTACATTTGAACATTAGATTATCTTTTTTTGTTGGCTTTAAAATGTAATGCTATAATTTTTTTGTGAATTTTTTTTCTATGTAATGAAGTTAATGGTGAAGTTGAGGGCTTCTTTGACTTTGTAAGACAAAAACAATGATGACGCAATGAATAAATAAAAATGTCAGAAACGTCAGTCAGGCGCTAGATAAATATTTTAGCGCGCACTGTGGTGCTCCTTCGAACTTTCTTGTCGCTCTTTGATCAAAGCTGCATCTTATCAGGATAAACACGAGTGAATGCAACGGCCCCTAAAGCCCTTCGACCGTACTCGGTACGGAGAAAATGGTAGACTCGACGAGCCTTCAACACAGTGGCTCTTTTTGGGAGAGAGACCAATTTTCCCAAACAGAGAACCCCGGAAGGATAATGAACGTCATCGTCGTTCGCAAAAAGAGAAGGAAGGGGAAGCGTAACACCACAACAAGACGCTCCGACGGTGAGCGAACTTGAAAGCATTATCAATCGAACGTACCGTAGCGCATGAGAGCAATTCAAACCGTTCAAAAGGCCACAAGATAAGCGATGTCCTGCGAGAGCGTCTGAGAGCATCTTTTCGCGCGGGAGAACATCCGAGCGTAGTGCTTCGTTATCCTTGCCCGCCGTTGACGGTGGCTGTGTAGCGCGCGATCCAACAGCGCTGGAGAATCCGACGTACATCAGTTTCGATGAGCAGCTCGTGCGATACGGACAGGCCGGGATATCGTCCAGCGTCGTGCGCGTCCTGCGAAAGTCCTGATTGCTGCTGCTGGTCCTGCTGTTGTTGTTGCTTGTAATCGCTCACACCACCATTGCCAGTGCTAGTGCAGTGCAGTGTGTGGCGTGCGACTGGTTTGTGTTCCCGGCTGGTAGGGTGGCTTGGCATCCTTCTCACAGTTGCTTCCGGAGTTTTCTCCCTTGATTTGCCAGGCTACCGAAGGGGCAGCTTCCACAGCCAGTGCTACTGGGAGGGTGGATTTTGAGCAGAGTGATGTTTAATTGAATTACCCTATCAGAGAGCTCGCAGTCGGTGCTAGTTGGCTACGTTTGCCAACAGTTGGTTCCAGCGCTGGACCACAAGGCTCACGGGAGTCTGCTGCTGGGAATATAGTGCTGCACCCTCGCTCTGACAGTGTGAGTGCAAGTGGTTGTGTGTGCGAGTTCAGGTGCAATCTGTTGTGCTACATTCAGCACATTTGAAAAGTGTATACAAAAGCGTTCTGCCCGTAATTTCATTAGTTCAATTTCACGTGCCCGTGATGATCTGTGCTATTTAAAGGTGTTACATCCAGGATAGCGTTGGAGCAAGTACACACAGTAACCCGGTTGCTTAGCTACGCATCGGCTGGCGTGGAAGCTGGAACAGGAGCAACTATTAGGGTCGCCGCCAGTCTTTAGCACAATTCATCCCCGGGAGTTTTATCGGCCCAGCGCAGAACCAAGTCTTAGCGCCACCTTACCGTGTCGCCTGCCGCCGACACGCCTACAGGTATGTCGGTGCGAGCAATCGAGATGGACCACAGTCACGAACATGAAGCCTGTCGGCAATCGACTTGATTCATTTCTTTGCCTCCGAAGCTGGCTGGTACAGCAGCACCACACGACTTATTGTATTATTTACCCGTGCGTTATTGTTTCACGCCTCCCCGTGTGGCGTTATGTGAGTGCGTCGGGCGTTTAATGCCAGGGTGTTGGCTTACATGTTTACCAGTTCATCGGCAAGATGCGCGCCCTGGCAGCGGCACGTACACCCAGCGGTTGTATGTTTATGTTACGTTCCGTTTATTATGTTCACTTAGCTTAACGAACGACGTACGAAGCGAATATTGCCCCCGGGACCGGGAGCGTTGCGGAGCCTGTCGGGGAGTTTCCCATACTTCTCCTGTTTGCAACCGGGCGGGCGAAGTGAAAAGGGTCAATCGGGCAAACCGCTCGACGGCGCTACACCCAAACGCCACCCTCGTTTGATAGCAGTGGCTATTCTGGCCGTGTGGCCCGGTTCCCACCACATCACTCTGCCCCATACCGTCATCGGATCTTCCTGCTCCCAAAAACGGGGACCGTTCGAATTGCGGCAGCACCGAATAAACATTGTCCATTTCCGAGCGGGAAAATACTAGTGTTGCTTCTGCTGCGCTGCTGCTGTGTGTTTCATCTCGGACCAAACGCTGCCAGTCGTCTCTTAAGTGGTTGTACGGTTCAGAAAAACGGTTTACCACCTTCCTCTCATTCATTTGCTCGTTTTCACTGTTCCGACCAGCGGCAGCATCCATCGTAGCATCGTTCCACCTTTTTTTTCGTGAAGGAGCCATTTACTCTATCGCCGCACAGACTCCGACAGCAATGGTGTGAGCTAAAAACAGTACGCCTTGTAGTTTGCGACGACTGCGATTCATCCCCTTGCCATCTCGAAGGCAGGATGAGACTGCTGAAGGCATAACGAAGCGTGTGTAGGTGTTTGTTGGTGGGTGTGTGAGTGTAAGGTCGTGTTTGTGCCACGACGGATATGAGTCGTGTTTGTGTGCGAGCGAATCAAAAGCAGGGAAGCAAAAACACTTAAAGTGACACAATTTCCATGGTACAATCCCGCCAACGCCAACACGTAGTCGTTCAATCGGAAAGCTGACCGGCTGTAAGATAGATAGGGACAGAAACAGAGATACGGGACAGGAAAACTTTGTATTTCGGTCCTAGGTACCGGGGTTCGGTCAATAGCAACGAAAGGCTCGAACAGGCGCTGGGGGAAAGGGCTCCGGAACAACTCCTTACCAGGCTCGGGACCAGTTGTGGATCATCCCATGTTTGATGGAATGGAAAATATCGACGACGTCGGGACCGTCGGCACTGAACAGCTGCTGCCTACTCTCGCCAGGGTTTGAATTGTGTATGTATGGGTGTATGTGTACATGAGTCTTTCGTAAAACCGGACCTCGTTTTGGGGTTAAGCTCAGGGAGCGTTACAGGAAGACGGTGCTATAAAGGACGTGATGGAGGTGGTGGTTCTTGTGAAACATCTGCCGAGACCCTGGGCATCTTACTATCCCCAAAACTGCTACTTATTTGTCAGGCAAACCAATGAAGCAGAAACATACGAACCGTGTAATGCGTCCGGGATTCGGTTTCGGTACTCCCTCGGCCGGCTCGTGACAAATCGGATCACCTCGAAAACGCGCTCATCCGTTTAGGGTGTAGGACAGTGCAGCTGAGCGAAGTAAACGGTTCCAGGAAGTCTTAACTCCAGAAGCAACAGTTTGGAACATTTCTTACTCTAATCTGAAAGCCTCTATTGTGGTAACACTGTTTGGGATGTTTGGAAAGTTGCTTGTCACGCAATGACCTCACAGAATGGATCGTCAAGGATTTCTTTCAAATTTAAAAGCTCAGTTTTTAATATAAAATAAATAAGTATAAACTGAAAGTTTAGACTTTATTTTATTTAATTTGATTTTATTTAATCATCCGACTGATTTGAAATAATCATCTGGCAGATTTTATTTAATCATCTTAACTGACATATTTTCCTAATTTGTGGCAATTGCGTGTATTAAATTTATTAAGCTGGCAAGTGTTACAAACTTGCAAGAGTACTTTTTCTAAAAAAAATTATGAAGCAAATGAATGTATTAATCGTATTATAAATTGAAACAGGCTAAATTGTAAAAACTTGGTTTTAATAAGTTGTTAACATTAGTTATCATTAGTGACATTAGTTGTGACATTCATTAGTTATTAAAAATAACGTCTTAATCCCGTGAATGTTACCACTAATTGTCACCAAAAATTTATAAAGCTTAATCCTAAATAAAATCTAAATAATAATAATACGTTTGGTTTGCTTTGCCTGGAAAAATAAATCTATTTTTTATTCAAACATATTTTTTAATCACTTACCTTTTCAGTTTTCATTTATTTGTCTTCACCCCAGCAATGCTAGGTGCACTTCATAGCATGATCAGATAATCTTTTTTCAAACGACCTAGTTTGCCATGAAAAAATGCTTGTTATTTTTTCTTTTATTCACCGCTCTGTGTGTGACGGTGGTCGTCATTCTCATTCCCAACAAATTGCCAAACGAAATCGAAATCGGAAATGGTATTTATTTTTGAATTGATTCTCGCTATTTAAACAAACCGATCGCTCATCCCAGACCCCACCAGACCACTCAGTTTCGTTGTGTTTGTGTGGACGGTGCGAGTATTTGTTGGCCGCCAAATACATGACAGCATAATAAAAGCGGCATACACCGCAAGACATCCGACTGCCGCCGCGAACCAAGCACGCCTCGCCTGGTTGTTATGAGAAATAATTAAATGCAGCTCGCCTCCAACCGCCGCCCCTCGGATTCGCTTATCCCAATGGTTCTTCCTATCCAAACCGATGCGAAGCTGTCTAAATGCCGCCGCATCGAAACGATGGTGTTATTCCGACCGCTTGGCACATTCCACCAACCCTTCAGGGAAACTTTACCACAGAACTGTTTGCTTACAGGCGGGTGAACGGGATGGTGTAGCGCAAGGGGAATTTTATACGCTGTCAAACCACGCCACGGCCTGATGCCAAAGCGAAATTGAGATTTCGTGGGTAATCGTTTCGCGATTTCCTTAGCCTTTGTACAGGACAAGCTGGTACGCGTTGCTCTTCGCCTCGGTCTGCTTCGCGACCTTCACCTTGTCAACCGCGTTCGTTTGCATTCCGACTATCGCACACAGCACGCTGTCATCATCGACCTACCATCTCTGCCAGTCACATTGGCCCATGGCCCCAAAGGGAGGCGTTCGCGTGCGGCCTTGTCTCACATTGCGCGGCCCGCAACCAGACGGTGCAGACCATTTGGCCCCCCTGATCGGCCACTAGCGCTAGTGCAGGGCTACGGAACGATGATCGATGGCACAGGTCCGATGAAATGGGAGCAATTTATCTAGTCGACAACTGTTGTGTTTCCTTTTTTTTCTCTTTTCGGATCGTGTACGCTTTTTCGGTTCAGCTGACGCAGCATGCTGCGCCTTTTGCCTACGATTTTCACGGCCATGATTTATGGTCATGGTTTTCATCGATGATTTTCTCGCCACGTCTCGCCGGTATGATCCTCTAACCTCTCGCGTCAACGGAGGCGACGCTCGTATGTGTCGCTGGATACGATGAATCTGTGAAGCAGCGGAGATGACTTAACTAGACGGTAATTAACTGGCAAATGATGATATTCATTAGAGGTTGATAAAAGATGAATGCTTCGCACTAGAGTGAAAAAAGTGAAAAGCGTTGGACGGACGGTTATGTTTATGACACGAGCTGGGTGACATTTTGATCGTTGGGTAAATTTGTTTCTAGCGCTGTAAAGGAAAGCGAGCGATTGTGTTGGCACGCACGATGGAGCCGCCTGGTGGTTTCCAAACAGTGAGCGAGATTGATTTCTGTGCTTGACGTTTTTATTATCGAACAAAAAAAATAATGTGCACTATCTCATGAAAATCAATTTACAAGGGCCAATAACATAATACTAAAATTTCATTCAAAAATAAATGGCTTTAAAATAAATTGATGATGCTGTGTTGGGTGTTTAATGACTGTTATCGTTGAATGAACATATTGTATTCTCCTTGTAAAATTTTAGTTTTTTTGGTGAGGATGACACATTTTTTTAAAGGTAACGGACAATACTCACATCTGCCACCTCAAATACAAATTCTGCATTCTGTTTTAAATTAAATTCATATTGTTAACTAAATCTTCTTTATATTGTTCAATTTCTTGATCCGATTAATCAATCTCTCTTGATCCTGATCCTGTAATTTCTCATATTTAGCGGTTTGCTACTCCAGGATGATCTTTGTACTTCAGACCTCGAAGTTGCAGAACCTTTTACTCGACATTGCCCTATCTACCTTCTTATAGACTTCATTAATCAAACAATTCGTCTTGGCTGCATTTTAATGAAACCACGTATTAACGTGGTTATTATGCAAATACCAAATTTTCATAATTTTAAAAATAATAAATTACTAGGCAGTGTATTTTCAGTTTATCAAGGTTCAAGGTTCAATGAAAATCACATATATTTGAAATTGAAGCGAGGAGAATACAATTCTGACAGCAACACTGTAGCGTTTCATAATATTTCCGAAGTAGTACGAAATTTTAATGTAATAAAATTCAGTTTAACAGTCATTGTTTGACAAGAAGAGTTTCATATAAAATACATATTGGTCTGATTAAGAATTTTGTTATAAATATAATAAAGTAATGAAAAACTTTGATTTTTTTTCATTGGCAACAGGAGCTATGTGTAAATGCGTGCTATAAAACTATTACAAGATAGATCTCAGCTTTTTTCAGATTTTTTTCAATTACAGCAAGTAACCTTACCTATTTAAGTAACGATAATACAACGAAAACTAGAAGAAATATTTATATATACTATATATACTATATATACTATATATACTATATGTAATATAGTATATATATTTACAACAATTTAGTTGTTGTAGATACAAAAATATATGTAAACTTATAACATTGGTTTGAACAATTCGATTTCGATATTGAGAGATGGTAAATTTGATTTATTGAATTTATTTGAAATGTTTTCATCATCATAAGTTTCCCAGATTTTAAGACACACTTTAAAAGCACTTATAAAACCATATTATTCATCTCTCGTGAGCTAATAAGAAAAAGAAGAAATCAGGAGAATGTTATTGATCTAAATACGACGTCGTCAGAACTGAAGTGTAAAAAACGAAATTTATTTGTACATTTTTGTGCACATGTATTTAATCCATAGTACATTTTATTATTCGTGTTGTTATTTTTGTGATGTGTGGTCTCGTTTAATTGTTTTACATATTTCTCTGGTATTGCTAATATTTCCAATTTTTTAAATTATCTAGCTGAGGCTTTAAAATTGATAGTTTAACTTAATTTGTTGTATATCAGCAATTCAACCAGATACCTTAAAACCGTCGATAGAAAGACCGAACCGAATTCCAACATAAAGCAAACTTGATGCTGTGAGTTCTAGCTCTTACTGTCCCTGATTGATAGATTAGCGATTAGTGTTTGTGTAACAAATTTAAGCGGCACATTAAACTGTCTCACATTTCAGCACAACGCATCGCCGCCTGTCAATCAGCACACCGTTGGTTGGGGCATCACTTTCAACCGAACATTTTCATTTTCGAACTCTATCAACATGGACATGGTTATGGCGCTGGCGTCAATATGTTATTTTTTGCTGTTGCCGCTTCGGTTGCCGCTGTGATGTGCTATTTTTTTTCCTGCCCAATACCTCAGCGGCGTTCGCTGCCAAAACGCCGTGTTCCGACTGGGATTTGCTGAGCGTTAGTTTCATCGTTGAAATAAAAATGCCCAGCGCAAAGCGATAAGGTTCACGCCTTTACCCGTGCCGATGGGGTCAGACCTTCCATTTTCTCACCTGTTGCGCTTGAACGTTGCACTGGGCATATAGTTCGGTTCATCCCGGAGCGCAAGCATTATAAATTTTCAAGCTGTCAAAACAAAGGAAAATAATGTACTACACCGGGCACAATCTCCCTGGAGCACGGCCAGACACACACACACACATACACAGGCGCGCTTGCGTACGCACAAACACACACATTACTTTACCTTGCTAACTGCCCGGTTTCTGCCGGCGTACTCGCTATTCTACCCACTCGCCGTGCCCAAGGGCTTTCGACTATCCATCGTCTTCGGGACGGCAGCGGGTGTATTGTTTACATCGGACTCAGCAACGCCAACCCCGTGCTGTCCTATCTCCAACTCATCCTGCTTTCCTCCGCTTGCCGCTTGCTGGTTTAGATTATTCGGTGTGTTTTTGTACTGTAGATTTAAACTCTAAAAAGTCAAGCTACCGGAACGGAAGAAGCTAGAGCGAGCGCAACATAAACAGAAAATTTGCCCCCGTACGTGTTGGGGGCAATCTCGGTTCGGAAAACATGTCTGGCGCTATTTTTAAGCAATTCGCCTACGGGACGGTGTGTGTTTTCCCTAGCCGCTGTGAAGGGTGTCGAGGGAGAAGGCGAGGAATGGAGCGTACAGTTCGAACAGGTCATGATCGCGCTCCTGCTGTCGGTCAATGTTTGAACTTTTCCAGTCAGCATTGATAAATTTTATGGACTCATAAATGTTGAGATGTTCTTTCCTCCGGGCTGCGTTCTGCACGAACGCGGAAGCTGTTCAATAATGTCGGCCGGATTTTAACGCTGATCTTTAAACCCAGCACAAAAAAAAGGAAACCCCGATGCATTAGAGGATCGGTCGCGGTGGAACGGGAACGGAAGATTGAAACGAGCCATTAAATTAGACGATCCCGGGCTTGGCACCATCCAATACAGCACAACTTTATGTAATTGTTAGTTCCGACCGTGCTGTTGTCCATAAGTTTGCGTAACGCTAAACGTGAGTCACAATGTCGCCGAGAGTATTTTCCACTCCCACTCAGAGTGAATGTAAAAAGGTTTCGTAATTCTTTAGCGGAAGTTCTTTTGTCCGTTCCTTGCGTGGGACACACTGTTACTGTTGTGACCGTACTCGGGAGGTTCCTTAGACGACCGGGAAGTCCGGAGGTGGCTTGCTATCAATTGATTTAAGTACAATTGAAAGTACAGTAGTCTGTTGTAGTGTAGCGCTACACAATGGCGAAACTGGTGCATTGTTAGTTGCAAACATCTAGTATGTAATTGGTTTTATTTTCTTTGGTGATAGCGCATTATGCTTGATAAGCAACACAATTACATTGTTTGTGTAAAGAAATACGAAGGTGGCCAAGCTGACTAAGATTACTTTCCATGTTTTCATATTATTCTATCGTTACCATAGTATGTGTTTATTTCGCTCTTTATTATACTTTGTAAATTAGTAACTTCTTCTTATTTGGCGTAACAACCTACGCGTTGCTATTCAGATAGAATTGCGGAAATAACTCCAATGCCACTACCCTTCTAGGTACCTATTTTCAGATTCAGAAGTCAGAAAGCACTTATGTAACTCGTCAAGAATAAAAAAGATTACATTTTTAATGCCATCAAGTATTGTAAGTCAAAATTCATCCACAATTTAAAAATTGCTTGCGGGATAGTACCAACCTGATTTGAGCCGTGTTCTCTAATAAAAGAGTTGCAAAATAATTAAAAAAAATTTAGTGTTGCTATTTGTGTACAAGCTACAAGGCACCTTTTCACAAGTTTTGTAAACAAACTCTTTTCTGCGCATAGGATCGTACAATCCATAAACTATCTGAAACTCGTTCCGGTCAATTGCTACTTCTCTGCAATAACTGAGTGTGAATAAATTACAAATAATAACAAAAACAGAACCTTGCATAGCAGCTTTAAACTCATTTCCGTCGCGGCTTGTTACTCGTTCCCATCGCCGTATGCAGGGCATGAGCTGAACACGAGAGCACAGGCGATCGCATTTTCGTCTTGGAACGATGCCAATCTGATCCGTCGAGTGCGCCCGCACAGGTACAGGTGTTATATTTTATACGCTTTCGGTTTCGCTCACGATCTTGCGGTCGCAAGTTGTGCGGTGTGGTCCCTCGCTTCAACTCGGTGGTTTTAATCTTGGTGTCAGATTACGGTACAGCCGATGGAATGATGCCAACATTCGTGTGGTGTAAAATTATTCATTTTCTTAGCTGCCACGGACGCACGCCCGTGGTGTGAAAGTGTCGGTGGACATAATTTCGAAACATCGAGAGACAAAACACCGCTGCCCTAACGTCCGTTGAGCGTTTCACGACCGGATCAAGATATCGCATCCGATTCGAATCGATCGATAACAGACCTTCCTTCGGACGTGAGGAAAATCGAAAATGGCATTCGACGGCATGATTGACCGACCGAGCGAGCAGGTGCAATAACTCGCCCGATCGGGAGGGTATTTATTTTTAACCCACCGATAGTGAAATATCGAACCGAATGATGATCGGCGTTCGCGGACCGTTGCTCCGATCGTCTACTTTATCCGTCCAAATTTACCACTCGTGCCAAACGGGCAATTTTGACGTATACAGTGGCGTTTTGCAAACCTGACGTCATCTGTTTACCGAACATCGATTGTTGTGAATGCGCGTCGATCGGCCAATGATGATGATGATGATGATGATGTGCGAGCCCAACAACTCCCGCACTCAACCCGTGTTCACACATATGGTACACCCGCAATGTGGTCAAAATTTAAAAATATTCGCTCAACCTGCTCGGTGAGCCGGTTGTTTGCGGTCAACCGTACGACGTGCTGAAGGGTAGGGAAAGGGACGAAGCTGTTCGCTGAAGTGTCGACACGTCGAGTGCTTGTGCACTTGAAAGCGAGATCTGTGCCTTGGTGCTATAATTCGCCGGACGAACAATTAGAAAAGCAAGTCAGCACGGCCACCAGAAGACAAACAGAAGAAGTATCTCCCGTCGTGGTTCGTACGGCGAGCGTGTTCCTCCGGGCGGCCGGTTCGCCCGCTTTTGCCAATTCATTCCGGCTTCCGGTTATCGTCCATGTTTCTAACCTCCAATTCGTCGCCCGTTGCGGGGACTCGATGATGATGAGTGGGGTGCTAGTGTTGAACCGTGTTCATTAAGTGCGTCCGACTTGAGCATCTTCGAATCTTGATTGGTGCCGTCGGTGCGGCTGTGGTTTGGACTCTGGGAGGCAAACTTGGGTAAACTTTGTTCGTTGCACCACTTTAACAAGCTAACCGCATAAACATGACAGGCGTGCCATCATGACAGATTCTCTCGGAGTCATTTGACTCGCTGTCGTTTGGTTGTTGGCGATCAGCTCATTTACTCCTCGCGAGCTGTCGTCTCGCTTGTTCATTTCGCACGATGCGTCGTTGTTGTTATTTCGCTGTTCTTTTCTTTCTTTCCTCTTCTCAATATTCTTCCGTTTCTAACCGTTACTTTATCAATGAACGCTTACAACATGACGCTTCCGTTTCTCGAGTTTGTGGAATAACCAACACACATACGACGACATACCACGAATTTTGCACGAACCGGTTGCGGTGGCGACTCGTCGAAGGGTAAAATTTCAATACCATCGGCGTTGGCCACGGAAGCGGTTAGGTTATGTTTTTTTTCTGTACGTATCGCTGAAGTGTACTGATTCGATGCGCGTTC
>JXWZ01012305.1:0-31383 GCA_000956215.1 Anopheles farauti No. 4
TAAAAGCAAATGTCGGTCACGTAAACTTGCAGCGATAAACCATTATCGATGTGATTGTCTGGTTCGATGAAAAAGAATGAAAAAAACTCCAACTGCTTTTATTAATAAACGCGTCGATCATTTGTAGCTGCCTGTCAATAAAAAACGGAGCCGGCCTACATCGATTACCCACAAACAAGAGGTTTTAAAGCATATTTTATAGCAAAAAAATATTTTATACGTTACAAATGTACACTACATTATACATAAAAATAGTATTAAAATATAATATAGGATATTAATAACCTAAACATTGATCACCTTAAAAAAGGCAAATTGCCTAGTTTATGAATTAATAAAAATTAATTGCAGATACTTGTTAATCTACTCAAACATAAGGAACATAGTTACTACTAGAATGCTTTCTTTGAGATACTGCATTGATAGAAAATTCGACATTGTAACGAATTCAATGAAATCACGATATGAAACTTTATTTTGAACCTGGTAGCAAATATTAAAATTATAAAAAGTATTGTCAAAAAGACAAATCAACAGATTTAGATGTTACCTTTTTTAAACACTCAATGTCATAAAACACTTTCATTACAGCTTCGTTGGCTTTAATAACAACAGTGTTTAAATTTCATAGCGTGATCGTATTAAGAGCAGTTTTTGACGCAATTGATTTGCTCAGTTTACTAAGGTTTATTATGCTGGCACCATAAATTCGAAGCGATATAACATGTTTGATTAAAAGTCTGTCAAAGATAAGCTATAACGAAACTGTAACGACACATTCTAACCTTAATTCGTTTCTAAATACATAATCAAGCGCCATTGTAAATGTTGTCCTGTTTTAGTTATTTGAGCAATTGAATTAAAATCAATATAAATAAAAATATATGTCCTCTTCCCCACAGCGCGGATTCGTCACTCCGGCGGCTAAAGTTGTTTAGCATAATGTAACATAATTTAACCAGTAACACATGATCACAAAAGTCATCATCAATATCCACCGACAAGAAGTCTTTTAAATATAATGTTGGAAAGCTATCATTGCAAGAAGATTGTTCCATTGAACACCAAGTACATTAAACTTTCTTTTCATGACAACGAGTTAAATCATTCAGATTCTTGTGAATCGTTAGTGATTCAACGTCGTACATGTGGGTTTGATTTCGAGATGGGATTATGATTCACCGTAAGCATGCAAAGGTACCCTGTAAAGGTTGTTGTGAGTCAATAGGTGATTGGATTTGTCATTGGCACATTTTGTACATGGCCAACTGTGTCTCATCCGACAAGCACTTACCAAAATAAACTCCTTCTTTCCCGTTGTGCAGAGGTGCAACGTTTCAGATAAAATAGCAACACCCAATACCACCCCATTTTGCGGCCTCAGTGAAATCGTGGTTATCGCAAATAATTAAACATTAACACTCCACCTTTCGATTGTGTTTCGATCGATTAACTTGCTACCTTCTCGCTTACGCATGCGGATTTTTTGTTCACAACTACATCAACTTTCTTGGTCATTAAACAAATATGAAACAGAATCGCCGCAGTGACGGTTCGTTAGCCGTTAAGCGACGTCAAACAATGGAACTAGAGTGAAGTAAGGAGAGGAAAAACAGGTTCGCCGACAGGACGCGCCTGATCCTTTCGCATACACAAACACATCTCAGCGATGGAAACACGAATCTGTAACAATACACACACGAGGCCCCGGTCGCAGTCGCTTTGAAAAGTCGATTAAAGCCAGCAGAAAGGCCATAAATTATCAACTCCTCCGCGTACGCGGCTCGGCGTATCCGATAACCTCCGGACGCCATGTGAAGGATGATAAAAAGCCGCCGATGCGCTGTCTTATTCACTGCTGAACAACAACAAAAATCCTCCCTCCCCACGTGTGCATGTGTGTGCAACATTTACTTCCCGCAGTGCATCCGCTAATTCGCTCTCTTCTCCCACCAACCGAAAATGTACATCTCGGAGTGGTAAACGTATGTGCTAATAGTTATGTTTCGTTCTTCTTTTTTGTCTCATTTCATGGTATCTGTTGTTTGCGTGCCTTCTTTTTGCCATGTCCGTGGCATCCGTGGGTTTTCGATCCGGCAAATAGGGCGCCCCGCAGTACTACCAGGAACTGCAGCAGCAGCAGCAACCGCGTGACTACGACGACCCGGACGCGGACGAGGAGGCGGAGATGGAGGCGGAACGGGATCTGGCCGAGGATGCGCAGTGGAAGCGAATACAGCAGAACACGTTCACGCGCTGGGCGAACGAGCACCTGAAAATCATCAACCAGACGATCGCCAATCTTGAGAGCGATCTTTCGGACGGGCTGCGGCTGATCGCGCTGATCGAGGTCCTGTCACAGAAGCGCATGAGCAAACACAACAAACGGCCCACCTTCCGCAGCCAGAAGCTGGAGAATGTGTCCGTCGCGCTCAAGTTCCTCGAAATTGAGGGCATCAAAATCGTCAACATCGGTAAGTGATTTAGAAGGAACAATCTGCATATCAGGGATCGGCTAATATCAGCCCGTACGCTGATCCCTTCCGACATACTTTCGACGGAGCTTTCATAAGGTTTTTTTCGGCAAAAAGCACACATCGAATTAAATCGCACTTTTTGGGACATTTTGTTCCAAATTTAAAGGTCCAACAACGAAACGGTGTTGTAGTGCTGCGAGCAAGGACTCAACACTTCAAACGCAATTATGTTTTTAATGTTTGTCAAAATTCATACCGTTTCATCTTATTTGAACGCAATTTAATTTGCCAAAACGCAACTTTTTTTGAAGAAAAATCAAATGCAATACTAAATTAGGTATAAAAATATTAAAATATAGGTATAAAAACAGTATTACATTTAATGCATTTATCTAGATATGCCAATTGTAAATATTACTGCTAATAATGAAACATTTATATAGTTTTAAATACTCAGCTGCCTTAGCTATTACGAAAAGAGACCATAGTAATAAGAGATCAATCGGATGTATTCTTTCTTTGTAATTTTTTTGTTTTGTTCTAGACCTGATTATAATTTTTTTTATGATTCGTTGATTCGGGGTTTTTCTTACAAATTTCTTACAAAATAGTCTAATAAACGAATCAAAACCATTGACCATTGATACAAAAATAAATCAGATAGATTCATTCAATTCTCTCACAAATAGTGAAAAACAACATAGGACCATTAAGGATATGCTTATAAAGTTTTCGGTATATAATCCTGTATAATCTAACATAAAAATATATTTTCAGCCCTACTTGGACTTTCAGTTGATTCCTTTTCAACTAACTTCTCAGTAGGCCTTCTTTTGGGATATACAATCAAACCTCCGGCAATTTGTTTCCGATTATGAACATATCCAATACAGCTGCCTTCATAAGTGGCTGGAATTTCCAAAGCCTAAATTTGCCAGCTTTTGAGCCGAAGTGGCACGATGGCCACATGCATAAATATAACCATGCATACATGCACACCGCGAGCAGCTGTAAAGCGCACGCTGCTTAACCAGAATTTAAAATGAAACAAACCCGACTCATCGGTGTTTTGCTCAGCGCATTATTTTTGTTATGTTGTTTTTCATTTTTGCTGTTGTCGGACGCGTGTTTCATTTTATTTTTTGCAAGGAGACATTGGCCCCAAAACGAAATCTACCTTGGGTAGAGCCGGCGTTTCCTCCCATCGCTATTCTCGTATTTGTGGCCACAGAATTGATCGAACCGGGTTGAGAGCATCTTCCACGTGCCTTTTCAAGTGCACGTTCTTCATAGAGCGATGGATCTTTGGCAATCTTTTGCGCTCGTAAACGGTTCACGCGACAGAGTGCTGGATACAATGCCATCGGAAGAAACCATCTTGTCTTGGAGCTGAAAAAGAGGCAGGATGGCCGAGACTCACAGCCAAGGGTGGTCCCGAAGGTAGCCGCGCATGGTGGTTTGCTTCGAAGCGGCATCTTCGGCAGTGTGGTAGGCAAAAAATGTATAATAACAAACAAGACGGTTCGTTTCGTTCGCATCCGACGCTTCGCACGCAATCTAGCGAACGTAAAGGAAACGAAATTGTGCACACATACAGCGAAACCCGAGGAATGGAACGCAATCCAACGCTGTTTTTTTTTTCGGCATTGGAGGAGGAGGGTGTTTTGCAAGCTTTTCTTTCGTCGTCCGCTGTTTTCGTGGTGTTTTGCGTTCTTTTGGGCATTTCTGTTGCCAATTTTCGACGGTGGAACAGTGTGTGCTTTTTTTCTCTCGTTGTGTTACTCTTCAACTTGCGGCTCATGGCGTTCGCATCAAACGTTAGACTTCGACGGACCGGTGACGACGAACTCGACGACACCTTATTCAAAACGCAGTGCATACTGAAGATGGAGTAGTCTCGCGAGACGACCGAGCACCAACATGGTAAACGATATTATCCACTCGATGTTGGCTGTAGCGTTTAAGGAATTGTCGTACCGAAAACCACAACACGCAACATCATCGTGCGGAGTCGGGCTTGCGGTGGTGGTTTGACGCACTGCAAGTTGTTTTACAAATAACACGATTAATTAGTTGTGCGTTTTATCGCTCCACTAGGCAGCGAATCGAGCGCAACTAAGAGCTATACGGACACTTACGTACACGGCCGGTCGGTGTCCGACTTTGGCAGAGAATCGTTCATAAACTTGTCTCTTCTCCGATTACCACACGCAGCCCGTCACAGAGAAAGCGTCAATGGAATGGTTGAGATTGAAGGAATCGACGTGTTAAAAAAAATATTTGCCCACCTTTGATGCAACCGGTTCTCGGTGGTCCAATGACGATCCATTGACACCGCTTTCGCACGTATGGCACCGTCGCAATTAGAGAAAAGTCGGTCGAATGTCTCGAACTTGTCTTCTTGGAATGCATTTTGTGGTCATAAACATCACCGAACTGGTGGCGACGGATGCTTACTTGCAGAGATGAGTCAAAGCTGACTACGCTCAAGGTTTGTCGATTCCGAACGTCTCGGTGGAATTCGGTTTGCCCCGCTGGGAGCAAGACGGTTAATTTAATTTACGAGACGCCTGTTAAGTACCTAACAGTATCGTACAATTTGTTTGGCCGGATGTTTGGTTCCGGTTTTTACTGCTAGCTGTTTATTAGTATTGCTGAAATTCATCCTTGTTGGCTCGTAAGTGTTTGCATAGTCATTTTGAAATATTTTTTAAGAGCGGTTTGAAATTGACTTGCATTTTTTTATAAGTATTTGTGTATTGATAGTGTTGACATTTATATTTCATTTATATTTATTTGAACAATCATAGTCATTTCCAATGGTGCCTTCTGACATGATCATAATCATTTTCGACCCCCCGATTGTCACACATTTGCGAAAGGTTTTTGATGAAATGTTCTATTTTCAATATAAATCTTAGTTTGAATCGTTCATGTTGTTCATGATGTTGTTTTGTGTTAAATATGTGAAACAGCATGATCTAAATATGTATTGTTTTTATATCGAGTATTTCTTATTTTTAATATTAAATAAATATATTATTATACATTTTATTTGGTAGTTTAATTTGTTGCAAAGGTTATTGCTTTATTGTTTACACATATTATTTTGAAAAGCAAATTTGTTATTGTACGTGCCGTATTATCTTATCTCTACGTCTCTATGTCTAACAATTGTGCAGTTTATATACAAGCAGTCACGTTTTAGCGTCAACTAATAAACATTCTTTACTCTTTCGCTATGGAAGTAATGAACTTAAACCAAGCGAACAGTTTACTCACCCACCGAGAAGTCGTTTGCTTGAGTTGACATCACCCGGTGCGATACGATGCATTTCGCTTATCGGTCACCGATCATCTCCGAACAAGGTAAATCACTGCATAACCTAAAGTGCGGCACAGAGGCAGCCGATGGAGAAACCCCTTCATCCAGTAAGTCACGCCATGCTCTGCTCCATGATTGTTTGGTTGGGCTGACATTTTTGATGCACTTTCGCACTTTTCCAGCGGGTGCGGTGTCTGCGGTCCATTCCCCGAATGTACCTTCTTGCCCTTCGGTGCCCCAAACTGTAAGGGCTTTGCATACAAGGAGTGGTTGGGAGTTGGCCCAGTTCGCTTCATTTAATGTTAACTTTGTCAACCAACTTGGACGCAACCGTACCGGCGCTGTCAATTTAAGCGCGCACGCCCGTGTTGGTAAAAAATGCATACAAACATTCACACTTTGTGGCGATAATGCGAGACGGTGCTGGTTTGCGTGCACGAACCAACCATTAGGTCACTTAATGGTCGTGGAGCGATGGTTCATCGAAACCGTTTTGGTTGATGGCGTCACTCTCTTTAGTTCTTAATCGAATGCGATGAAATTCTCGCTGCTCTTCCTCATCATGCATGACGCAATCAAATACCCGACTACAGATGCATAATGCGATCGTGTTGGTAAGCCAGCTGAAGTGTGTCTTTGAAAAGGTGATCCAGAACAAACAATAAATCTATTCTACACAACCAACCAGGGAACACTTTGCAAATGTCTCTGTCTTTGGTGGTGTGGGAATTGAAAATTATGATTGACAACCCATCATTATCAGCACGCGGAGATAACGTGCTACCCAAACCGACCCACCCGCCAGTATGCAAGCGATGTTGATCGATTGATTAATCGACTGTGAAGCTGGGGGGGAAAATAAAAATAGCCTCACATGATATGTGAAGTTATCGACTCAATGACAGCGTCTCCGAGCTGTGCAGCAACATTGTACGCCAGAAGCACAACAGATTTCTCTTCCAGAACAGATATGGTAGCGTTCCACCAACGTCTGACGGGCACAACTTTTACAAATTTGGATTTTAACTGCAACACAACAAAACCCAAAAACTGTCATGAAGGCAACTGCTGCTGGTCGTCTGGGCGAGTCTCACATGCGTGAAATTTATGCGCACCCAACGACACCACACCCTCAATTTCCCTCAATCACCGTGCACCGTAATTTCCATTGAATTGGTCTGGTCTGGTTTGATGGTAACAGGTTGTAGGGGTAAGAATTTACAGGGGTTGCCTCGTGGGTAACAGAAACCTGAGCACCTTTATCTCAGGTGTGGGGTGAACTAACCTAACTAAAATAAAGCGTCCAAGCTGGGGTTTGGGATTCTCCCACCACGCCGCACATCGTCATCGGCCAACGTTTGGGTTGGCCTTGCCGGTTATGGTGTAGTCACCGCCATCGGCTTGGGGCAGCGGATATTTCGTTCATATTTGGACGCGTTACTCTGTGCCACAACAACAACAAAAATCGCGAACAGAAAACGATGCGCACAAACAGGTTCTTGATTCTCGGGTAGCTTTGTAAAAGGGGAGAGCCTGTAGAAACCCCGATATCGGCATGCATGCAGGCTCTTCGTCCACAGATCGTGGCGTCAGCGAGGTTATGCTGTCATTTCAACCTTACACGCGCGCGCTCGTTCGACCATCTCGATCTTAAACTTGATCGTTTGCATCGTTTGCCGGCGCCCGATGACGTAATTCGGCGCGAAATTTTTGTACCCTGTGTTCTGATCACGTACCACGAGCATGAACGTGCATATGAGACCTCGTACGGTGATTGAAGCAGGAAAGTGATGTGCAGCAGCCGTTGTGCTCGCTGTTGAAAAGAAGCGCTTCTGTGCTGGATAACCTAACTAAAGTGGTAGCACATACAGACAGGGAATGCCGTGAATATCTTTCACTGACGATGCACCAGACCGTAAACGTACATCCCGGGCACGTCTGACCAACAGCAGCGAAGGTTTGTGGGACGAGCGTCTGATTAACATTCTGCAGAGTGCTTGTGGAGGGTTCCCTCTTGACGATGGCTCCCCTTTCATTAAACCCGAGAAGGTCGATCCGGTTGCTCTTAGGGTAGGATCGGTTTGTCGCATACAATTTTATTTTCTTGGTTTTAATATATTTTTGCAAACAAAAGAAGACGGTTTTATTTGAATAACTTTTTGAAAAATATTTAAGTATAAAGATAGATTCATAGTAAAATAAATGTTGTTATATTATTTTATTTTCACATGCCGTAACATATTGACATTCGTTTAATTTTGTAGAAATTTATATTTTAATCTCTATTTTTCAGCACACAAGGTCCCCCCCTTCATGTGCAATTGATTGTATACGAATGTTGACCCATAACACCAAATTTTATTTAAAAATATAAACTACTAATGTTATATTGTACCTTGAGGGTTGATTAGTAGACCGGGTACTTTCCGATCACCACCCCAGCGCACTCCAACTAAAGCAACTCAAAGCACATTCTCAGACTTGTAGGGCAGACTCGTCTCGATCGCTTTCGCTTTCGATCGCACCAACCGCAACGCCGACGAATGTGTTGGGATGCTTACTGTACGATTACGATTGTTTATGTGCCCATGCTTGAGGTGCTGGACACCTCGTACGCATAATAACCAGCGCATGGCGAGCGGAACGTGCTGTGGGTCTTTTTTATTCGCTGTCCTATGGAACGTTCCTGCTTTACCAGCCTCGGACAACCACCGAACGAGGTGACCAAGGGTAGCCTAAGAGCCAACCCTGACTTGATGACTCAAATGCTAAATATAGGCAAAGCAAGCTTCCAAGGAAAATTAGTGCCTTTTCTGTGTGAGTGTGTCCACTCGGTCACGTGCCCAGAAGTACCTTTCCTTGCCTTCTTCCACCAATCCATTGGGGCTGGAGGCTGGCTGCGGTTCATTATGGAGAGCCTCTCGCGTACGGCGATATGCTCGTGATTACGCTAGCAAGAACGGTGGAAGCGAAATAATCAAAGCCTCTGAACGGGCAACAGACGACGACGGAATCCGTGTGTGTGTGAGAGGAGTGTGTGTATCCAAGATCGCGAGCCCATTTTCGACAGTTGACGAATGGCTTCACTGCTATGCTGTTTGCATTGACTTTATGGAACGCGCAGTACGGCAAACTTTTTGCGAATCTGTTTGTATATATAGCCATTCGTCAGCGAACAACTTAGCTTCTGATGCTCAACCATGCTACACAAAAGACATGTATGGAGAACATTATAATTGTATTTTGAACCTTTTCGTCAGCATACAAAGTCATAAACAATTTTAATATTTCTGTCTCTGCATGCTACTAGCCAGAATAGATTGAACTAAAAGATGTGAGTTTTGTGGAATAGGGGTATAATATACGTCCTACGATTCAATCGGGCTTTAATGTAACACTAATATTCGCTGTTGTTAAAAAATAATAGTTACATTTTTTATCTAGAAAAGATCAAGTTGGGCTGCTAAAAAGGAAAAATATTTTATATTAACTTGAACACATTAAATTTCACGCCAAAATATCTTCATATAATTATTTATGCTCACACAAATTACTTAATCGAGCTATTTTTGCTCGGTCGTGCTTAAAACTATACATGTAATAAAATTCGCTACAACAAAATAAGCATTTCAACAACATGATTCAATCACGAAAAAATGCAAAACAAACTAATGTCTGATTTCAGCCGCTATAAAAAGCATTCAATAGGAACCACTATCAACAATGTCCCACACTTTCCCCTAGAAGCTGTTATCACGTTCTAAGTGGCGGCTTTTAACATCGTCTCACAGTCTCGCAAACTTCTTTCTCATTTTCTTTCTTTCGGTTTCGTGAACTACCAGATTCATCTGACATCGTGGACTGCAAGCTGAAGCTGATCATGGGTCTAATCTGGACGCTAATTTTACACTACTCCATCTCGCTGCCGATGTGGGAGGGCGACGAGAACGGTGACAACCAGGCCAACGGTAATGGAGCCTCACCTAAGCAGCGGCTGATGAACTGGATACACCGGCTGGTACCGGATCTGCCCATCAACAACTTCACCTCGGACTGGACGAACGGCAAGGCGGTTGGTGCCTTGGTCGATGCTGTAGCTCCTGGACTCTGTCCTGACTGGCCCATGTGGGATCCGAAGGATGCGGTTCAGAATGCTGCTGAAGCGATGGGTCTGGCGGATGATTGGCTGAACGTGCGCCAGCTGATACGTCCGGAGGAGATGGTCAACCCCAACATCGATGAACAATCCATGATGACCTATCTGTCACAGTATCCGAACGCGAAACTAAAGCCCGGTGCTCCACTTCGTCCTCGCACCAATCACAGCAGGTTAGTTGCGAATTGAACGTGGGTGTTTATTTCATACCAAAAACCGGGAATAGGTTAACTTTCGATTCCAAACAAGGAGACCCAAGGGATCAACCCTTAACGTGAGTGTCGTAGATCATCCTTGCTCCCAATCCCAATCCATCCTTGACTCATTAGGAATGGAATGCGTTTGAATAACTTCGAGATTGCGTATTACGTACTGATTTGATTTAATACTTATAAAATTCACAATGTTGAAAATTTTCTTTCCTTGCTAATACAACATTTCAAACTCATACTGAAAACAACAAACCCCTCGCATAGAAACATACCAACGACAATATCGATTGATTCAACGACATCTACTGTCTACAATCGTGTTGTATCTATCGTTCTTTATCTTTTTCTCTTCTCTTTCTATTTATCTACCGTTCTGTACTCCACATTGAACAATACAATTCCGATGTACGCACACTTAACTATTTACACTGCAGTGTTCCACCGCCGCGGTAAGTTGGTGCTGCAAAGGAACGTGTAGGGCTAGCAATAATTGTTAATGTGACTTGATGTTTTCAAATTTTCTGCTACTCCTTACCCACGTTACTAAGACTGCTGTGTTACAAACCTCGTTGAAGCAAATTTCCTTTACAAAAACCAACAATCTTAATACACGACCAAATATACACGCCAACCACGTCTGCAGCAACGTCCACCACACTGCGCCTGTTTGTTTGCTGCATAAACAAGCTGCTTGACTTCTTTTGTTTTCTTGTGCGTCGTTGATTAGATTTAATTTCTTCTTGAGTTGTTTGTGTTGATCATATAGTTTTATGATAATTTTTAATGATTCGTATGATTTCCTATGCTTGCTGGGAAACATGGAAGATTGCTCAAAATTCTCCTACCGTATCAGATCAATAGCAAGAAGCTGTTGATAGACTTTCTCTTGATCAGTTTTAAATTTTATCTTCTTTGTTTCCTCGACTGACGCGTGTGTGATTGTTTCCTTGTCTGTCCTTCTGTCAGTATTTTAAACATCATGTACAGCACGACATTTGCAATCATCAATAATGCTTTTATAATTCTTTTTATCGTAGAAAATGCATAGTTTTTATTTCACGATTGCTTATCCGGGCCGACATTAGTTTAATACTATATTTATGTTCGATTTTAAATAAAAAATCCACCCTCTCTTGAAGAATATCTTGATTTTTAAAGTAATTTGTTTAAAAAAAAATTGGGCTACACAGTAATCAGATATATGGATAGTTTACACGATTCATAACTTAAAATAAAGATCCTGAAAGTTACTTTTATACACTTCCTTAAACATTTTATACAGTTGTTTATATTGTTTTCATTTCATAAGCAATTTTGCAACAGATCTCAAAACTAAAAAGTCGTATAATTGATTGCACTAGAACAAAAAAACATTCTAAGCACAGGCTTTGAAGTTTGTAAAAATCAGGTTATTCAGAAATTTAAGATTAATTTGAGCAGATATTTGGTGGTAATAAAGATTGTCAACTATTTAGTATTTAGAATAACTTTCAAGCTTGAAGCTAAATAGTTTTTCCGCTCTCGATCACAATTAAGATTAAATGTTTAATTTTTGAATCCTTTTATTACAACCTTACTTATGCAACCATCTTCATGTCGGTTTCGCCTTCTCATCCATATCCAACACAGGGTGCGCGCTTACGGTCCTGGCATTGAGCCTACTGGGCCAACAGTGGGAGCTCCGGCCAATTTCACGGTGGAAACGTTCTCCGCCGGCAAAGGTAACGTTGAAGTGGCTGTTCAAAATCCGAACGGTAATCCAGAAAAGGTTGACTGTCGGTTCAACAACGACAAGAACCTGACGTACTCCGTCTCGTACATCCCGAAGCTGGAAGGTCCGCACAAAGTGTTCGTGAAGTTTAATGGTCGCGACATCCCGAAGAGTCCTTACGAGGTGCAGGTCGAAAGTCAGGCCGGTGATCCAACCAAGGTGACAGCGAGTGGACCGGGACTGCTGCCGGACGGTGTAGTTGTCGGGAAGCAGACCTACTTCGACATCACAACGAAAGACGCTGGCAAGGGTACACCCGAAGTGATCATACTTGATCCGGCGAACCACAAGACGACGGTAGCGGCAAAGTTGCGTCAAATCGGCAACGATCAGTGGCGCTGCGAGTACACGGCTAAGCAGGTTGGTCTCCATTCGGTCAACGTGTTCTACTGTGGCCAGCAGATCCGTGGCAGTCCGTACGGTGTTCGTGTCGCACCAGTCTGTGATCCTCGGAAGGTGCGTGCAAGTGGACGTGGTCTGCAGCCCGTTGGGGTACGCGTCAACGACGACGATGTTACGTTCCGTATCTTCACTGAGGGCGCCGGTGAGGGCATCCCGGAGGTGAAAATATTCGGTCCAGGTGGTGTTGTACCGGAGCACAGCATCCGCAAACTTGACGCCACCACGTACGAGGCGCAATACATTCCACTGAAAGAGGGACGATACAAGATCCTGGTACTGTACGGTGGCCAAGAGATTCCAAAATCACCTTTCGAAGTAACGGTTGGTCCACAGAAGCACACCTCGATCGTAGCGTACGGACCGGGCCTAAAATCGGGAATGGTGGGTCAACCGGCCTGTTTCGTCGTTGAAACGAACGGAGAAACGGGAAATCTCGGATTCAGCATCGCCGGACCTTCGCAGGCCGAAATTGAATGCCACGATAATGGAGATGGTTCGGCTTTGGTCAAGTACCACCCAACTGCTCCAGGTGAGTACGCCGTACACATACTGTGCGACAACGAGGACATCCCAAAAAGTCCTCACATCGCCCAGGTCCTACCGAAAGCGGACGATTTCCATCCAGAGCTAGTGAAAGTGAGTGGCCCCGGTGTGGAGAAGAACGGTGGCGTGATCGTGGGCAAACCGACTGAGTTCACCGTGGACGCGACACGGGCCGGTTCGGCACCACTGGAGGTGAAAATTAACGACGTTTTCTCCAATACAATCACACACAAGATCGCCCAAACGGAGAGTGGTGTGAAAAAGATTACCTATACGGTACCGTCGGCCGAACCGGTCACGGTGGAGGTGAATTACGGTGGCGTAGCTGTACCGCAGTCACCCTTCCGTGTGAACGTTTCCACACCACTGGACGCATCGAAGGTGCAATTCTTCGGACCTTGGCTGGAACCGGGTGTCAAACCGAACGCGGCGACTCACTTTAACGTAGATGCCAGGTAAGTGAGGGTAGTCGGTGGGTCAACGTATTGGTACTTAAAATTTAACGACCTGTTTTTCACTTTTATCTCGCTGTACCGCTCGCTTTTTCGTGGAATCTATGAAGGGCCGCCGGTAATGGACTACTCGAGGTGAATCTAGTGCACGATGAAACGAAACAAAAGGTACCGGTGCGCATAATCGATAATAATGATAATACGTACGCAGTGGAAGTCATCCCCCCACTGCCAGGCACCTACTCTACGAATCTCCTGTATGGTGGGCTGAAAGTCCCACTAGCGCCGAAAGTGACCGTCTCACCGCCGGTCGACGTGTCGAAGATCAAGGTCGACGGACTAGAACCAAGTAAGTATTCTAACGGGAGTAGTTTATTCCACATTCGTACTGCATTTTGACGTACTCTGTTAGCCGCACCATTGAACAGCCTGCAGCAGTTCCGCGTCATCACAAACGGCATCGGTAAGGCAGATCTGGCCGTCACAATAACAAGCCCCTCAGGCAATCGCGTCAAAGCGCACGTCATACCAACGGCGGAAGGTTTTCTCGTCAACTTTACACCCACTCAGTTGGGCGAGTATTTGCTTAGTGTAAGTTTCGGCGGCACTCCCATCACGCCACAGCCCTTCCGTCTGCAGTGTCTCGTTGGGTCGGATTCGCGAAAAGTGCAGGCAAGCGGTCCGGGACTAGTGCGTGGCATTATCAACCGGCCGGCGGAGTTTATGATCGACACACGCGGCGCTGGTCAAGGGGGGTTGGGCGTGACGGTCGAGGGTCCGTGCGAAGCCGCTATCAACTGTCGTGATAATGGAGATGGCACGTGCAACGTGGCCTACCTGCCGACCGAGATCGGCGACTATGCTATCAACATTACGTTCAATGATGACCACATCGCTGGATCACCGTACCAGGCGATCATTGTGCCGGAACCGAACCTCAACAAAATACGCGTCTCCGGGATGGGCATCCAGCCGCACGGTATAGTGGACAAGGCCCAAGGCGGTTTTTTCGTTTTTGCTGTTGTCTTGGCTTTCCGTTGACTGGTGTTCTTTGTTTTACTCTTCCTAACAACAGAAGCAAAAGAAGCGGTTTTTATTCGTCCATTTTGCAGATTGATCGCATGTTTCACTAATTTTAGAGTTGATTTTTTTTCTTTATTTTGTCTAACTGTTCAATGGATTCATGTGTTGATGCTGGGCTCCCCCGTTGAATGAAAAAATTATAGTATTTCATGGGTTTTCTTTAATTAAAAATATACTATGTGGATTGCATACTTCGAAATGGAATTTATACTTTGCGCCTAATAGTATGCAATGCGTATATGTGATGCTATATAACTGCTAAATGGCAACTGTCATTCTCAACCAACCTCGTCAATGACTCCATTTGCTGCTTGCGTTAGAAAAAAGATTACCTAAATCAACATAAATAATAAATTTAAAATTAATCTACTCTTTTCATGTTATTTTAGGTGTCGTCATGAACGCTCCCACGGACTTTCTGGTCGATATGAGCAAGGTCGGCGACGACGTGGATCGATCGAAACTATCCTGCAACATCTTCGACCCACGCGGTAACGAAATACCGAGCAAACTGGTGCCAAGTGAGTCGGCCGATGACGTGTTCCGCATCATGTACACACCGTTCGAGGCGGGTCGCCACACGATCGATTTGCTGTACGACAACGTGCCCGTACCCGGATCACCTTTCGTGGTAAATGTCAAGTCTGGTTGCGATCCTACGCGCTGCCGTGCGTACGGTCCCGGGCTGGAAGGTGCTCTTACCGACAAGATGGCAACGTTTACTGTGGAAACACGAGGTGCCGGTGCCGGTGGTCTATCGCTAGCCATCGAGGGCCCATCCGAGGCAAAGATGAGCTGCACAGACAACCGGGATGGATCCTGCGACGTTGAGTATCTACCGACGGAACCGGGCGAGTACGATATAACGATCCGATTCGCGGACAAGCACATTCCCGGCTCGCCGTTCAAGGTCGTCGTGAATGAATCAACCCGTCCGGAGAAGGTGAAGGTGTATGGACCCGGTATCGAGCACGGGCAGGTGTACGAAGGTATTCCGGCACAATTCTTCATCGATTGCGGTGATGCCGGACCAGGTAAAATTTCGGTGAAACTTAGCTCGTCAGAAGGCAAAGCTCTCACGGCGCACGTACAGGATAAGGGCAATGGGGTGTTTGGTGTATCGTACGTTCCACCAAAGGAGGGATCCGTCCTCACGGCGAACGTGCAGTTCGCGGATCAGAACGTCAGCTGCAGCCCGTTTGTGATGACCGTATCACCGGCACCGAATGACGTACCGGTTAAGGTGTACGGTGAGGCAGCGGAAAAGAAATCGCTTCCAGCATCACTTCCGGCCAAGTTCCAGATCGATGCACCGAAAGCTAATGTGAAGGAGGACATCAACGTCAGTATCAAGGGACCGGATGGTAAGCCGTTGGTACCAAAAATGGAACAGGAAGCGGACGGTACGTACGCTGTCTCCTTCGTACCGGACGAATGCGGTCCCTATAATATCAGTATTAAGTGCGGTGGAAAGGACGTCCACGGATCGCCCTTCCTGCTGCAAGCCATACCAACGGGAGAGGTGAGTTTATATAGAACGACCAGTTCTTGCACAGCAGATTTACATTCAACTTTCCTCCATTTAATAGGCTGATAAGTGCAAAATGGTGCAAGCCGTCCCAACCAACCAAGAGTACGGCAAAAAGAATCACTTTGCCGTCGATGCGAGAGAAGCAGGCACGGGTGCCGTAACGTGCAAGATTGTGTCTCACTCCGAAGCGAGGTAGGCCAACTTTGTGATAAAAATCACTACTAGTATGAAATATTTACTAATAAAACAACCTATCTGCTCTCTATCCACCAGTGACGTGGACATTGATATAATCGAGAAGGATGGATTCTTCGATATTTTCTACGTGCTGAAGGATCCGGGAGACTACGATCTGGACATTAAATTCGGTGGCCAACACATCCCCAACGGCACGTTCACAATTAAGGTATATTAAACCATATTCTTTTTATCATTTATTTCTTTACACTCCCTCGTTCGTCTCTCTATTTAAGGCATCTGCCGTAGTCACACGGCTGCAAGTTGTGTCTAGCCATATTTACTCGAATGTTTCAATGTGCCCCAGCAAGCTGGAAAAACATTTTCAGTGATTTGTAGTGTGGAGCTAACTTTGATCAACAACTTTTTTCTTTACTTTGTACTTGTTGTTGTGCTTCAAAACACTATACATCGTTCATGTAGCAGTTTAGTGATGGTTTTACGATAGAAATATTATCGGTATGTTTGTTTTTCTATTGTGCAATTTTTGTTTCGTTAATCTTTTATAGATAAAAAAAGATTGCAGATTGTGTGCGAACCAAAGTCAATATCAATTCGCTATACAAATAGCTATCAATTAATGTATCAACGACAATGCTTTGTTGCAACTTCAATAGCAAGTCGTTGCGCATAATATAATCGTATCAATGCAATGTGTGAAATTACAGCAGGATATAAATGAAGCTTCATTTTTTTTTGTCACGTTCAAACGTTTCACCACCAAAGATTTTATTTTTTCGTTTATCTTCAATGACCGATGAAAGCAAATAAACCAAAGTTCGAAATAATTCTAAAGCGACATGATATAAAAACATATACCAATTTTCTTTGCGGTTTCTTTTTTGTATTCGAAACCTAGAGCTAAAGCTGGAAAGAAACACTTATATCTATGGCTTCGCTCGCTAATATTGCCGCTAAATAGCAGGCTTATCTGACACTGCATGCACTTTAGTAGCACCATAAATATAATCACCTCCCGGATGGTACTGCTAATTATTTACAGCGCTGCTTTTATAGAATAAATTTCTACATGTAAGGGATACACGGTCACGTTAAAACTACCGTCCCTCCCGAACGTGTTCGGTGTTCGGTGAACCGTACCCGGCGCGCTTGGCCGGAAAACCACGACCGTAGAATTTCACTTTCTCCTCCCGTGTTACGATCGCCTACACCATGTGACAGTCGGTTTCGTCAAGCATTACGGTGCTCACAGTTGTATCTGCCACCCCGCACTAACAAATTGCTTGTCTTACCTCACGGCGACGCTCGTCGTGATTCGCGTGCGTCAAGAAAAAACATCTTGTGAATGAAAATAAATCTTTAAATGTATAAATTTTTGCATATCCCCACCACTCGATCTTCCGGGACGGATGGCCAGTTGGTGTGCCATTCTTCTATTAATTCGCATTCCCAGTGTACTTCTCCCAGCCTCACAGCAGGGACGTGGATGCCAAAAATAGCATTTCTCTGGCGTTGAAAATGCGCTCATCCTGCAACCTGCAAACTCGCCATCAGTTGTCGTATCATAGCACGGACAAGTGGCAAGTGTCTCTTTCCATTGATGTTGCATTTACTGGGGGGGAAGGGGGGGGGGAGGATGGGATTTTTGTCGTTTTTGTACGTTAAACAAGGCGTACCAACATGATTCGCTTACAGCTTATCCAATATTAACGCCTGTACGCTCGCACTTTGGTTTATTTGCATTTTATTTTGTTGAAGGTTATGACATATAGTTTGATTTGAACGATATTCTTAAACTAGGTGTAGTTATTTGCAAAACATTAATAATAAAGTGTCATAACAAATTTAATATACGTATACATAGCATCCACTAGACATGGACTAACAATTGAATGCTGATCCAAAACATGCCTGTAGAGAAAAAAACAGCAACATTGTAGATCAACTCTTGTGTCAACGTCTTTGCTATTGTGTCTTCTTTTCGAGCAAAAAACTGCAATACTTATTTGTTTATTTATTTTCCTGTCCGTTCCATATGACATTTACAATTTATTCAGCTTGACAAAAAAAATGGACTCTTTTAAAATTCATCTCTTCTGCACCAAATTAACGAACTAGCACCATGCCACACGAAATGTGCCTCACACTCTCGCACTTGTGTCCACAGATCGGTAGATCCCAGTAGAACTCAACTTGTTTTGATTTTTTTGTTTGCATGAACGCTTTTCTATTTCATAAACGACCACGACCTATAGACTCCGCTCTGTCGCATGTGCTGCTACGGTTTTTGCTGCACTGCTGCTAAGCCTTTGCGAGGTGTATAGAGAACAATTTTCGGCCAACACTGATTGCTGCACGCTTAATCCCAGCTGCGCTAGAAAGAAATTAATAGTCATTGTTGTGCGATGGCTCGTGCGACTTTCATGCTCTCTCAACCCCTTGCAAAGCTGCAGCAACTTCGACAAGAGCAGGTAGGTTGTTTGGATGAGAGAGGCTGTTTAATTCTATACACTTAGTACAGTATATCGTTTATAGTACAAGAATATATACAAATAACATGTTCCCTTATTTTCCATCAAAAAACGTATCAAATTTCGGCACTGCAGTAACTAATTTGTAACTATAGTAAAGACCCAAAGATTCACATTTGTTAGTTTATTTCAATGTTTTAAAGCTTACAGTGAATCATATTTATATTGTATTTTTCTTGCAAAATTCGAAAGATCGTATAGTAAAAAAATCGTAATTTGTACAAATTCGTTGTTGTAAATTTTATTCAAGCTTAACCTGAGCTAATTTAGTTAAATCTGGCTGTTTCTAAATTCACGAAACAAACTGATACATTGACATGCAAAGTTTCAGCCTGCAGATCATATATCAAAGTGGGACGGAAGATAATGCGCGTAACGCTGTTTTATTGTCTCAACGGAAGACCTCAGCTAGCAATGAGCAATTAAACTGACAACATGCCTTTTAACGATCGTCTTCTTGAGCCGAAAAGGGAAACACATCCCTAGGCCAACCGTAGTCCGCGGATTTTTTATGTTTTACAACATAATTTTCAGCACGAGTTAATTCCCTTCGCCAGATGGGCAGATGGGTACTGCCAGTTACTGTGGTCGCTCATATCACGCGAAAATTGCGACAATTAGTGCCAGAGAGTGCCTGTTTGTCGGGCGTGCTGCCACTAGACGGGAACGAAAATGTGCCAAATATGCTTCGCCTCTCGTAATTAATGTATCGCGGGGCGTGAACTTCCTCGAGACGGGTTTGCGTCGGGTTGAGAATGATTAGAAAAATGGTCGAACGTTTTTAGTTAAGATGTTCAGTATGTCAAAGCGTTGCCGCTCATCTAAGCAGCAGCTTGCAACGGTTCAGCAGTGTGAAGTGATTTAAATATAAATACAACATGCATCTTAATGCGGCAGGGATTTGTTACCGATTCTAATCTCCCAATTTGTTTGCACTAGTTTGCCTAGTCATTCAAGCGAGTTTCAAGATAGTGCTAATAATTCTTCAGACAGGGATATTGACAAATTGGTACAATATGCGGTTTGCTCTGATGATTTGAGTATATTTATTGTATTTTAAATGTTGTTGCAACTGCAATTCAATCGAAGCAACCGTGCTAGGTTTTTGGGGCCCATTAGGTAGACAACCAATCTTTTTCCCATGGTGCTTTATCAGTCTATATATTATATCGTTCTATTGCGTCATTTTCGTTTTGCAGTTGATCTCATCTCAATGTAACGTCACTTTATTGTTTCACATTCTGTAAAAAAAAAAAACTTGCGCTCCCACCCTCATTTTCCATGAAAACAGAGCACTCATTTTGTTGGTTTTACTGTCGGAAAACATTTGCCCGGGATAGCAAAATAGTATATACAGCAGTGATGCTTCCGATTTCCTCGGTCTACACTAGATCACACAAAACAGAACTATTTGTTTTACGTTTGATGAGTAGCTACGTGTGTACGAACACCATGCTTCAAGATCGTTTTGTGTTCAAGTGAAAATACTTTTTTTATATTTAGTTAAAAAATAGACTTTTATTTCACAAGAATTTCCCAACAAAAAAAAAATTATATTAATTCTATGCTTATTATAAAATGTTATTATATTCATGCGATTATATTCATGTCAGTAACGATTATTTAAACGTTTATATTACTGGTAAAAAAACCCGCTAAAATTAGGAAATTTACTTTTTACAATCGAATGTTAGTGCATTTAGAATCTTCTCCTATAATTTCGTATTTGTTGCTTTGCAATAGCGCTTATTTCGATAGGCTTGTTGTGTAAAACATATGTGAATCTTCTAATCTCACGTTCACTTTCTCATTTATCAGTTTAATTCTACTATCAGGAACACAGCTGCCATATATCGCTGTTAGTCGCACCAGCGCTAATGATCCGCTTATGACGACGCGCGGCACATTATGAGTAAATATTGAATTAGTACAAGGTCCACACTTTCCACACATTCCCCGGTGCGCAGCACGATCCCTGAAACGATCCAAACCACACGCATAAACAGCTTGGTCTGGAAAGGCTACAAAGTTTATTGGCTTTACATGATTTTCGCGCAATTTTCCCTTCGACCAAATCGGTGCAAGGTCTCGCTGCATACCAGCAAGATCGTTTTTCGCAAAAACATTTGATGTTATTTTTCATTCGCTGCTTTTTAATTGAATGACCTAATGGTTGTTGGCGAACAGTTCGCCACAAACGACGCAGGTGGTAAGGGGAACTTATACCGCGTGATCCACGTTGACTAATGCTAAGCTGAGTGTTGCGATGCGAGGGTGTTTTTCCACTGCGCTCTTCACCACCCAACCTAGTGAAACGTTCGTCTGCCGTCTTCCATGCGGTTTGAATCGCATGTCACTGAGGCGAAGGGGGCGACTCGTACACACACTTACACCAGCGCCGTGCTTTGATCATCATATCCATGTCCACCGATTGCCCTGAACGTTACGGGGCACGCGCTCTTTGCACGCTGCGCCTTCAGCATTGAGTGTTTGGTCCGGGAAAAGCGTGGAACTGAGGTTTTCCCTCCTTCTCTAGGAACCGGCAACCGAACGTACCCGAAGCGCGCCACGAACGAACACGCCACACGAACAACTTCGTACTACTGCGAGGGATTTATTTTTCCACCCGCCGAACGATCACGATCGCCGACCGTATGTGATTTTCCCTACGTCTGTTGCGACCGCTATACAGGAGACGATCGCTTTTCCTTGCCCCTTCCGCAGCCCTGACGTACCCTGCCTGCGCTACCAAACAATAGCGGGTGAGTCGTCCCTCGTCCATCTTCCGTTCTACCGCGTGTTGTTGTTGCGAAGATACGCGGCCGTTGATCAGAGCTCAAACTTCTCCCGCACTTCTGTTTGGACGCTTCGGAGGAAAAGTCACACAACCAGGAACGGTACGCACGGAATTTATCTAGCCTACTGGCAACAAGTGGCGTGTTAGTTTGTTATCGCATTAGGATTGCGGATAGTGTGTTTGGTGTACTAGTGTACGTGTGCATTTGACATTCGCTGAGTGTCGGAAAAAACGGTTGAACCGACCGGTGTTGGCTGGTTAACTCCAAAAAATTACGTCGAAATTACAAAATAGTGACATCGTGGATATTATCCTTGCGAAAGACCTTCGTTGGTAATTAAATTCTAGCCTAAATAACCTAGTTTCAGTAAAGGAATATTAAAAACGAGTCTCTTCAGTTGTGTTTCAGACGTGTGGGAATAGTTTTCCAAATGTTGTTGCGGAAATCTTCCATGTTCAAATTCTAAAATGAACATATTACAATTTAATTTAAATACAATTTCATAATCCCTCGTTATTGCGCTGTCGTCGGGCATGTCGAATGACTAAAAACAAGCATAACTTCTGCATCCGACGTTTTACCAGCCCGAAAAGTAAAACTTAAAAAAAATATCCAAGCTACAGAGAAAAGACCGACAGCTGCTACCGTTACTGCTGCTTTCGCAGGTGGCTGGTACTTCTTGCGTCACCTTGGCGTGGTCGGTTCTTCCAGCAAAAAGCGGTACGGTGTGTGGTGTACCATTGGAACCGGCTACGATCGTGTTTAGGGTCCTCACGATTTTGAGATGTGCTGAAAAACGAACCGTTACGAATGGACATTTCTTTTCCGCTCAAACGAACCGAACGGATTGAAGAATTTTCGAGACCATAAAACCGCTGTCTCTCGGAGCATCCCGGATTGGTTGCCGTGTCGTTACGCAGATACGGTTTGGTTGATGCAAATGGAATTAAAAAAAAAGCAATACCACCCCGATGTCCTATACCGTGCAAATTAATGTAGGATATCCGTATACTAGATTGTTGCAGGATAGGTTTAATGAAACTGATTTCCTTAGAAAAACTGCAACTGTTGCTTTACTATCGTTTTTAACTATGAATGATTGTATTTTTTATACGTCGGAATATCCGTTACCATTATAATGTTACAGCAAATATTATAAATGATGTAGGTTCTCAGAGGGTATTCTAACAATAGTAATGCACGATTAATAGTTTCACAAATTCAAATTAATTATCATACTTAAAGACAAAAAGATTCAGCATGATGTGTTATTTCAGCACAATTTATGTTCGCTAGTCATCGCATGTGTAAAAACAATTTTTTTGTAAAAAACCCCTCGGTTCACTCATTTTTGAATATTTTCATATTTGTTCAAATTGTATCCAAAAGTTATGGTAGTACAATAAAACATAGCACAATCTGTTTGCAAGATCCGTAGCTGGGATGAATTGGATCGTTTTTGTGTAACGATCGCAACCAAGTAAAATTTTTCATAAAGGTTTTTTTTTTGTTATTGTCAAGCACGCGAGTATATAGCTACATCTTTTTACTGACACCTAATGCAGTTATAAATGTGGTTCCTATTTATTACATTCAGGATGCATGAACGTCATGTATAAGTGTCATGAATTACATTTAATGATGTATAATTTTCAATGTATTTTTATCGATTTATTTACGTGATTAAATCGAGTCCGTTTTGAATATTTCTTAACATTAGTTTTTTTATTTATTCCTCTGATTTTTTCATTAATTATTTTTTTCTATTTATAATATAATTGATAAAAAAAACAACGACTTGTGCATTTTGAATTGAAAAATGTGATTAAAGCAATGTCCCAGACCAAATTCATAGCTTATTTCGTATGGATATATTATTTGTAATGGTAACGGGTTGTCAGCAGATAATATTAAAAGAATTGCAATTACTAGAAACATAACTACCGACATGATAATCGATTTTTGTCAGTAACATCGAATAGTAAAAGTAAACTCAAACAGTAATTGTTATTATTTTACTTTTTATAGCTCAAATGTGTACATTTTAGCAGATGTAAATTATTGTAATAGACAACAGAATAATTTTATAAATCAGTTTAAATATTATGTTTGCATATGAAAAAAATACTTTGCATTAGAATCCATTTTATTGGATTTTATTTTTCTTGCGAATATTTTTTTTTGTTCATAACCACGCACTGAAATAGAAACCACGATGAACGAATCCCACATAAATTTACCTTGATGAATGATTGAAATATGTGCCGGCAATTTATTTCTTACCATCTCTATCTAACCGGACCGCTGCTCTACAATAATCAGCAGTACCTGGGTATGCCATCGGTCTTACGAAACTCCTGCACGCTGACTGTCTGATCCGGCTCTATGAATAATTAATCGCAACTCGGCACGGTATGCTTGCCTAATTGCTTGTTTTTCACCCTGTCCATGTGCCATCTCGAACCGTTTTTCCGATTGTCCCATTCTTCGTCTTTCATCCGTCAAACGTACTAAATGAGCTATCACCCGCCGGTGCCATTTTGTTTTACTCTGTTGCTCTGTCGGCGGCTCTGTGGTGGCGGAGGTAATAGGAACAGAATAAAAAATACGAGCACTCTGTCTTCGCACACCTAGATTCCATCACAACAAAATACAACAACACGGCGCACGGATGCTACGTGGGAACAGTGATCGGGCCCTGGGCCGTTGATTATGCCCTCGTGCTCGCACAGGTGGCAACATCTGGGGCCAACAAATGTTGCGCATTTTGCACGGGTTGTCAATGAGCGAAGAAAATTCTGGCATATGGATCAAATTTATACCGTGCATGCACTGCTACTCGAGTGCTGTTTGTTGTGGTCACGATTTTGGTAGATATCCTGTGAACGATTGTGCACGGCGCGATAAGTCGCTCGTGGGGTTGATTGGGAGTGGGTCGGGAACTTTGTTGTTTGGATGAGAATTCATCGCGTTCTTGTTCCTTTTCTATTTCGGTATTAATAACACGTTGATTATTAAACGCTGCTAACTTTAGATCCTGTTGGTCAGTATCCGACAACTTAGCTACGTGAGCTTGCTGTGAGACGTAGTATTTTGAAAACAAGGATCCACGAATCAAATTGACGTCCATCACCCGTCAAAAAGTTTTTTTAGGCTTTTTTACTTGAATATCCACAGTGCAGCAAAACTAATGACAAGAAAGTTGACCACTTTGACCTGGATCAGTTACGTGAAGCTATATATTACTAACTAACCGTGCGAGATCCGATTCCATGGACTTATAAGAACACATTCTCGGCACAAGCTACAATTACTTACACCAAACATCCCTAAATCCATCGCTGTCCTACCGGGTGGGGGCGTTAAAAATGGTGAACCAAATCAAATTAATTTTACCCACCGTGCTGTTGCCCAGCGACGACACAGCCAGCCCCAGTTCGTTAGTCCCAGGCGTAAGGGGTCATGCGTGAAAGATTTAGAATCCGACACGTTGACGCGACGCCACCGCCGACTACAAACTTGTTTTGCCGGAGAAAAATAGAAGTTTGATCTAAATATATTTTATGCGTTCCATTCAGACACACACCGTTACACGCTAGTATAAGAACGAAATGTAATAGCCATTTCGCCACCACCGAGTGGTCTGCGTGACAAACGAAAGTGACAGAATCTCAGAAGTGTTTATCCACTTACTGATTGATGTAAATGCGTTGTGTTGGATTTCAGGAATGTAGCTTCAACAATATGCCTTGCTCGGAATGGGACTAATCTGAAATAATTAATCCCAATATGCTATTTTTATTATAAGGAAAGTAAATTAAATCCAATGGCATTACTTTGGCAATGGCATTAAGATAAAATCTACTTCTGCCGCTATCTGGTAGCATTCGATCAAGAATAAGTTAATTCAAAGTACGATAGATATATTTGCTACGCTTTGTGTTCAATGTTTTACTGATGTATCATTTCGTCTAAAAATATTATACTTAAAACCAAACTATACCTTGGCTAAAAATGTCAATTCGTCTAAACAATGTAAAATTGTGTTGTAATTTAATACTATTTTAAACAAAAGTTCTAAACAAAAGATCTCAACGAATATCTCTGACTGCATATGCATTACCAAATGTTGATGCATTAACTAAACATTGAAAAAATGATTGGTCATATTAAGGTCAGCGTTTGATGAAAAGATAAATGATGTTTTATGCATTGCATAGCTTCAGGAGTTCAAATTGCAGATGTGGCTCCACCCGCTGGATCTTCTGTGACCTTGACCTAATTCTATGGAGGGCAGTTTGGGCAGGTGTCGAACCGGGAAGCGTTGCAAAGTACCGAACGCCATCCGAAATGGAGCCAATTAAATTAATTGCATTGTTTGTACGCCACCCGGTACGGGTTGCATACAATTAGTGACGCGCAATTTGGTGTCCATTGGCAGGAGTGCAGTGAAAACACTTTGCTGCTAGCCTACCTTCAGGCGGTTTTCATGAACGGCAAAACACCGCTTCGCGGGTTCTTTCCCGTTTCATCATCAATCAGTTACGGTGTACGTTGTGTATGTGTACGTTCGCCTGTCACGTTAGGCGTGGGCGAGCTCGGAATATATATACATTTTTTTATGCGAAAAATTCGTCGCCCGTTATTCATCGTTTCTAAGGGGTTCTTAAATTAGCCCAGTTGGCCGCGGCATCGCTCCGGTACGTCGCGAGCACACATCTGCGCCACCACGGTAACAAGCGGGAAAAACTGGCGCAGCATAGGTCCCGTACCAAGCGCCGTGCACTTTTCTCCATCCACGCCCGGTCGCTACCGAGTGCGGAGAATGTCCCACCAGGGCGGTGACACCTGTCTCCGATACGTCTTATTAATATGCGCCCGAGTATGCGCCCATTGCCCAGGCGCAAGGAACACGCTGTATGTGCTCTGCAGAACGCGACGGCGGTACAAACCCAGCGGCCAAGCTGCCTGCCTTTGAAATCGTTTTTCGTTGTTAATCGTGCTGTTCAACAGCGCCGTTTTTTTAAGCTAATCCATCCGCACCGGGGTTGGGAGAGGTGCGTCTTGAGAAGAGTTGCACGGGGAGGACGATCATGCAAACGGAAATGGAGGTGGACCCATTGTGGGCGACGTGCCAAGGCACACCGTGCTGTACGTATGCCAGGCTCGCGTGTCTGCACACGACGTCCGCTGCTGGTCCGATGCTGCGCGAGGTTGTGGTTGTACGAACCAGTGTACTAAAATATAGAACGACAGATGCTAAGCACTCCTTTCTGGACCGAATGGTCGGACCCTTTCGATGAGGGAGAGGTGGGTGCGGGCTCTGGCAATGTGGCGAGAATGTGACTCTCGTAGAAATGACCCCATTTATGTATGCTTCTACCATGATGTTGGTCTCAACTGATTTTTTTTAAATACTGTGTACGCTCCCTTGCAGGCCGTCGACAACGTTGAGGAGCAGGTAACGAAGAGTGCCACCAGTTCCAGCAAGACTACTTCCTCGGCTGTTACCGAAAACCACAGCTACCAGCATCAGGAGTCCTTTATTGAGCAGGTCTCCTCAATTTCCAAGTCCAAACAATACATTCAGCAAACCGCCAGCGAAGAGTTTCTGGTAAGTGTCAGCTTAAGCAGTACGGGTGGCAAATTATCACTCACTAATGGATCTATCTATATACTAAACGCGCGACAGGTTCGGGAACGTCTCGTTAACGGCAAACACGACAGCGTCTCCACGCTCAACAGTGTACAGCAATCGTCCACTACCACCACCAGCAGTAGTAGTGTCACCAACGGTAACGGCACAACTGAGCACGATAACCATCTGAACGGTACAGCTCAATCGTCAAGTCGCTATCGAGAATTCAAGCTAGATCGTCTAAACACTCCCCAAACCGGTGGAACGGTTACAGGTAGGTGATAATAGCCGCACTCACGTCGCTTTCAAACGTACTTCAAATCAGAACAACGGTAACGATTGTCTTGAGTGACGGAAATTGTCAACCACTCTAGTTCGATCATTAGCGATCGTTTGTCGGGTGTGTTTACGATGTCATTCTACGGTGCGCCACCCCATCTATCGGCGATACTTATTTACCATCCTGTCAATATAAGATACGGGCCGTGCTAACGCCACGTCAATCAAATCGGTGACAACGCGTCGGTTTCGTTTCAATCGCGGTGACACATTGTGTGCAGCGTCACTTTATGACTAGGATACACTGGTTGGCACTGTCACTAACCGGGATACCAATCCTGTCGATCATCCATCTACACGAGTCGCTCAACGACTTGGAGGGGAATGTATCAGTAGCGATGCAGATGATGCCGATCAAGAGCACGTGCCCGGTTACTTTCTGTGTGGCGAATGGTATGACGTGACCATCCAATCATCGAAGAAGGAAGGCGACCATCTTGCGCACATCTTGAGTGTAGCAAAGAATTTTAGGAATTTAAATGGTTTCCTTCGCGAACCGCACACGGTGTCACGCGTCAACGGCGTAAACCGTGGTCGTTTGGTAGATTTGGGGATTGACTTACGCTGGCGTTGGGCAGCTAGCGAAAGATTTATACACTTCGTGATTGACAGCTGGCAAAGGTTGTTGGTTTCATTTTAATTGCTCATAAACATATTTATTGCTACACAATTGTTACACTTCAGGATTATTTACTTCGAACGCAATGCGGATGACGCTTCATTATGATCCTCAAGAACTTTCCAGTTGCTTGTTGTTTTCCTAACTTAGCATGTTTTCGTGTCCGTACACCTCACCGGTTGACTCTCCCGTCCGTAGTTTATGATATAACAAAGTTGAATCAACACGCGTTCCAACGAAAAAACGAAGCATGCCAACATACTAATGGGGGATATCTCGTCAAAAGCCATGTGGGCAACAGTTGCGCCCGATCGTTCCGGTCCAAACCGCTCCGGAAACAAACATGTCACATTCCATTAGCGCAACGGGCGCGGGAGCTGATCGTCTGATTCTGCCCACCCACGCACCACGCTATCTTTATGATTGTCCTGGGCCCGTAACTAAACTACCCGCGTCTGAACGAACATCAATTCGCATAACTGTCGCCATTTGTCGTCGCGGCAGCGCTAGTGGCTGCTGTTGGTCGCCTTACGTCTCGTTGTTAGAAGTCTCGCGTGGAAGTGGATTATAAGCCGCACATCAGGAAACCGACCGTGCGGCGCGCCAGTCATCATCAGCCCCATTGGGTTTGATGGGCCGGGCGAGCGAGAATACAGCAGTTTATTTTTGTTCGTCCCCCTGTTCGACGACAACGACGACATCTGCTGGCAATTCTTGATATGCTTACGTAACGCGACCGGGCGAAACAAACGCCAGGTCCTTGGTCGTGGATCACCACCGGAAGACGGTACGCTTCCTCTGCTCCGTTTACTGTCTGAGATATGCGAAAACTCTGTGGTTGCTGATCAATTAATCAACATACACCCAAATGCTGGGCGATGAAATGATTTAGTCGATAAAACCGGCGAGTTACCAGCGTTCGTTCGTAACTTACATCCGCTCCAGACCGGCGCAGATTATTTATCCAACCGACTTCCTGGCTATCGCGTTCCGGTTGTCCTACTACATCAAAGATTGGGGTTTTTGAAAAAAATACGCAAATCACGAGATAATACCACAACTGCACTGATGTGTGTATACCCCGTAGCCTCATTCATTAATCACCCCAGTTGGATCATCGTTTCCGTTTTCGTATTACTTTTTTTTCTGCTAGCGCAACGAACGGGTGTGTTTGAAAAAATTGTTGTTTTGCTTGTTTGTCGCAACACGAATGAAACCAGGCGGGTCCTTGATGGTTGGTTGGTGTTATTTCCAGCGTACAGATGTGATTAGTTGGCTTTTTATTAGTCATCCTTGCTGAATTTGCTTACATATTTTGCTCATTCAGGGGCACATGCAACCTGAGGACACTTTAATGCCCAATTCAATAAAAATTCGACCCCAATGAAAATTAACGCGCGGCGACTATATTAAAATTTCACGTTCTTTCACATCGTAGAATCAAACTCCTTACATTTGTGTGGTTCGCAAAATCTGCTGACCTGCGATCGCACCATCACAACAGGTGTGCTCGGCTTGTCGTTTTCACATTGGGATTTTCGCTAGCACATCCGGACGGTACTATTTCAAGCGTTTTTTTCTCGGATGTACGGCAAACCTAGCAATTGGACAAAATCACCAAATATGAATGAGCAGTCGAATGTTTACTTCTTGTTGCAAAAAACAACCAAAAAATTGCCAATGAATAGAAAGTTACCGTCCAATCCGCAACTTATCCCACAGACACTCAGTAGATTTTCCATCGAGATCTGACTTAACGGAACGGCGGATCACGACGAAGATTGCATGGGTGAAGGGGGAAGGCATGGGTGCAACGGAAGCATGACCGGGGATTTATCACGAGATGGGGACACCGTCGCACGAAATAGCCAAGACAGCAGAACGGAGATATAAATATCCGCTCCGGATACAGTCCAGCAGTTTGGTGGCCGTGGCGGGTATGCCTAGGGTTATAAAAGTTCGTCCACGGCAGCTGCCACGGAAAGAGTTAGCACTGGTTTCGGCTGCTGCTACAGCTCGTAGCCGACGAACGAAGAGCATATCAACGAGCATCGCCTACCGCCTCAGATCACAATATGCCCGGGTACAAGCACAGACAGGGACGATGTTGCGCCGGACATTTCTCGAATCGCACAAATTATGACACGCACTGATGGCAGATGATGGAAGATGGTAGATGTTGCCACGGACGAGATGGAGTGTATGTGTATTAATTCGTTTTTTTTTTAATGTTTTTACCTACCTATCACAAGATGCGCATGACCAGGACGACGGTTTCTTTTTCAGAAATGATTCAAAGCTGTTGATGCATCATTTGTTGTGCCGTATATGACCATGCTGATTCATGCAACGATACGTCATACAATCACCATCTTGGAAGATTGTGGCTCAAGCCTTATATTTAAGATTCGTCAAAAAATGTAATCAGTGACGCACATGAAGCGAATTAAATTATGCCATAAACGAACCCATTCGTCACCAGCGAAACAGATTTGTTTAGTTTGCATACATCCACTGGTTTTGTTTGCCATCCTGAAACTTCTGCAATCTTGCTGCCCGAAATATCGTTCGAGCATGACAAAAATAACATCGCTGATAGCTGGGTGCCCTGTCAGTTGACAAAGAAAACCTATTAAATCAACCCAGTTTATTATTATTCTCTACAACTCCGTCTAAAACAGCTGTATACAATCAACGGTGACGGTCAAATATTTTCTACTTATGACACTTCCACGATAATCCTACAAGATCGGTATTTATGGGATTGGGTAAATCCTGCTTTTTCTACATATTAAAAGACTTACAAATTTATCACACTCATCTTCCTTATGTAATCGAGGACGATGAGAAAAAATTCCCACAGTAATATGTGGAAGAAATTGGCGCACAATGACCTTGAATTCTACAGAAAGATTGTTGTGTGCGAAGCATCTTAAGCATCACACGTTTACAATGAAGAGGCGTTCGAAAAACGATGTCTATGGAGCCGCCTAGTTGATGTCAAAAAGCAGTTCGCTAGGACGCTGTCTCCGACGATGGATACGTCGGTAATGCATCGAAGCAGCTGTGAAGGTCATTGGATCGGTAATAAATCATCGTAGGTGTTGCCACCCAAAATGTGTAGTGAATCGTACAGCAAACAATTTTATTATTTTCGTTCTGTTTCGATTGATTTGATTCACAAAACTTGAATGAATGAGCAAGTAATTTGAATGAAATGCCTTTTGTAAAATATTTTTACCAATCTTCTCATTCTAATCGTCACAAACTGATGGAAACATTTTGAAAATGCAAACATTGTTTTTTTT
>JXWZ01012309.1:0-34240 GCA_000956215.1 Anopheles farauti No. 4
TCTCGCGCTCTGTGAGTCTGCGTGTTGGTCTCCGGTTTCATTGTTGGCACAAAATGCCCGCGCAACCGCCAGTGAGCGGGGAAGCTTTTGCGTTACACCTAGTTTCGCGATATCTATCTAGAACCTTGACGATGCTGAACCTTCTCTCTGGCCGTGCACATCTTACCAACACACCGTCAGAGGTACACGCCGCTTCACACAACCACCGAGAGATGGAGAAATCTTCCTTTGGCGGTGGCCCGGTGTGGTTTGTGTGTGTGTGTATCGTTCGCGATTTGTTTACTTTTCGAAGCGTAAAAAATGCGTCCTCAGAACGCAACGCTCGGGCGCGCGCATCCACTTCGGCTGCCGTCTTCTTACTGGCGCGATAGAAATTTCTTTCATATATTGATTGGCCGTAATGGAAAACGTTGATCTAAAAATATCCTTTGATCGGTGCTTCCCGATAATGGGCTCTTAAGAATGTGCTACTCGCTAGCGCTCAAGTTCGCCAGCAGTTGCTCGATTACGCGTGCGATTCCCCACCTCTGGGCAATTCCGATCGTCGGTGAAGAATGTTTCCAATCGATGTACCAGTTCCATCCGCAGCAGCATGGTCTTAAAACAGGATCGTAGAACCGGTTTGAGTTTGGTGTCCGGCAAGATTTTGGGTGAAGCCAAACCTAACTCCACAGTGCCCAAATCTCTTCAACCTTTACAACCCTTTTTTCGGTGCTCTGAACGCGCTTTAAGCGGATGCTTCGATTGCATTTTTCCTCGATACCCCCACTTGAAGCGCACGGAAAATATCGCAATTATCGATAAACTTCAGGTTATTCGATGGCTTCATTTTTCCATGGAAATCTAAAATATCAATAAAAAATATATATATGGTCTGATTTATGGTGATAGAGTGAAGCATGAAAAAAGTCCCACGTCCATTTGTTCTTTAATGAAAGCTGATCTTGATCCACCCGCCATCCTGAAACTGGTTGTTTTTGTTGTTTGCGAACGTTCCGTTCCAGTCATTGTTAATTGTCTTACTCGATACAGGTACTAATCTACCCACTCGTACTATTACCACGTGTGTGGAGCAATCATTCAAATGGCATTCGTTATCATTATTGCACTGCACCACTGACGTTGGAGTAGCGTGTAACAGGCATGACACGTAGTTTCGCGGCGTGAATTGAGTATATTGGGACTCAACAAAGGGTTAAATATTTTCAAACATATTTTTATTCGTTTTATGCAACATAATGTACCCCGCGATTTAGCATAAAATGTGCCATAAAATGTGCCAAATATTTGAAGTATGTTTTATTTTATATGAATTTGTTTTCGTTGTTTGAATCTGCATCTCATACAACACTTGTCTTACCTACGAGTGCATAACAAAAACTGTGACTTTCTACCGGCTGTCGGAAGTATGATGCTTTTCAATTCATTCGTTTGTTGATGTGAGATGCAACGGAAACGGAGCAAACGTGTTGACAGGAAGTTTGATAAAAAAGGTGTTAATGTGTGTGCTATTTTTACTTATCACTTATGTGTACAAAGTTTTTCATATGCTAACAATACTCCTTAGCGTTTGGTATAGAAAAAGCTATCATAGCGTTCAGTAAAAAAGTGATACAGTCTGCTGTAATGTAATACATATTTTTCATATATTTTTTAACATAAACCACGGCCTGTCAATTCTGTTTGTACCATTCAATCTTCGTCAACGCGGAATCTGTTGTGTGCTTAGCGTACAAGATTGCATACTTATCCATTCAAATTCGATCTTTCAACCCGTTTAAGCTTGGGTTGAGACATTTTAGAGATTGGATGGTGCTGATTGAAGACTGTGGGAAATATTCCGGATTGGTGGAAAAACATTCTAAACGTGTAGCATTAGAAAAAAGGTTAGCTGCGAAGGTATGTTGCTGATGGAATACACAGAATAGCAGCTGAGCAATGACTTTCACTTTTTCGCGGTCACAAAACCACCGAGAAACGACTATTACGTGTGCCTCTACCCCCTGCCTGCCCGCCTGCTGTGGGGTGTGGACAAAGCAACCGAAGCAACCAAGCATGCTGGGTATAATGTAATAACGAGCTAACTTTATTCGTGCAGATTAGTAGGCGATGAAATTGTCTCCCGTCAGTATTTTATACTGTTTTATTTTCCGTGTGTAAAAGGATATTCAGAAAACTGGAAAAAGTGGACCATGTTTTGTTAACCTCTTCTCATCTGCTTTTTTTTCTCACACAGCGCGAGCGCAAACAACGGAAGCTGTACTCGGACGACTGGACACTCGGTGACGATGATTACGAAGGTGCGCGCGGTTTCAGCGTGGCGGAAAAGCTGGAATCACCGCGCTTCGCCCAGTCCGGCATGGTGCGCGAGATGAAGGGCGAAAATCTAACCGTCGGGTAAGTGCGTGTCTGTGTTGTGAGCGGGTGCTGGCGTTGGTTTTTTTTTTCATTTAGTTTTTACTTCTAGTTCGTCCGACGGACAACCTTTCAGTTTCTATTTCGCAGTGTCTCCAAGGACACAGTCACAGACGGGAAGGGAAGAAGAGGGGAGGGGAAGGGGGAGCAGGTGCAAGAGTATGGGAAATAGACGACGGGTGAATCACTTGCGAAAACGCGATGCGGAGCTGTTCACTGAAGCTTTATGGTTATGGTTCGCTTGCGAGAAAGACGCCTGCCGTTCCCCGGCACGTATGGAAGAGTATCGAAACCGGCAAAATGTCGGACCGCTGGCCCACGTGAACGATGAACCACGAGGCAGAGGCTAAAACCTGTTACCTGGTGCGAGCTCGTTCCTCGCTTCGATTCCGTCTCTATCGGGCAGCCTTTTGTGCCTCTGTGTAGTGCAGTGGGTCGGCCTAGGTCTAGACCAGATTGATGAAGCAATATCTTTTGCAGAGATTGCCTAACAATGAAACAAAGTTTAATGGTTTACGAAGATTTTTGGATAATTTTTATATATTTATTTTGTACACTATTTTTTGTAAGTCCAAAAGGGAATATTTAAAAAACCTCAGTGATGTTTAAGAGAGGATTAGACTGGAGAATTTTATGTTCCCAAGGTTTGTTTTTTTTTCCTTCCTAAGTTGTAGAACAAAGTTTTAGCAGGAATTGGTCGTAATAATGCCATGTAAAACGATTCGCTAATCGTTTTCCCAATGAGCCTATTTCGTGGCTCCAATCCAATCACCCGATGCTGGAAGTGGAAATCACTCACCCGTTTGCTGTTCGTGGAAAAATGGCTTCATTATCGGGAAAGCGAAAGCATCCACCATTCCTCCATTCCTTTCCCGCCAGTGTGCCGGGCAAACATGTCGATGAATAAGTGCTCGAACGGTGAAGAAGATGCCGGCAATGTTTGCACGCGCCCTCACCGCTCCGTTTTGAAGGAGTTCGGCTTGATTATCTTTTCCTTCCGGGGGCCTTGCTGTGGTGGAGTTTGCTCCATCCGAGAGCCCGATTCCACGCCATCCGTGGTTGGGAAAGTGGTGGATAATGGGCTACTGCTACTACCTTCCCCCTCCGTGTGAGCTGATCTCAAAGCTGTGGGCTATTTTTAAGCATTCAACGGAAATCAAACGGCAAAGACGATATGTCCTATCACAAGACGACGGTGGTGAAACGAGAACGAATTGCACAAGTACCCTTTCCTCTTATCGATGGAATGTAACCGAAATTAAAGTTTTAGTCTGTATTATACAGTATTATTTCATTGCACGATTCAGTGGTTAGAAATTATAATGAAATAATTAAAAAACGAGCGAGAAAGGTGCAGCGCTGGCAAACACATTTTTTACGACCTCATCGCTGCACCATCGTGCATCCGTTTTGTGGTGGTACCTGGAATTCCGGTGTCATCGTGCACTGTCGCCCGTAACTGGGTCGTGAGCCTTCTTCTTCGGATCGCACGCAAACGAACCACATTTCGTGGCTGTGGCTCGTCCTCTATAATACATTTTCAATTTTGTCACAACGTTATACCGGGTGGGTAGTGCGCACAAGGGACGACACATGTTGTGTTTACGGACCGCGGACTGTCATTCGTTTTTGTGGTCAATTTTTGGAAAGCCAATTCCACCGCCCGACACCGCAGGATTAAACTTCAACTCCTCCCCCAGGACATGTTTTGCTGGAAAGCCCCGACATCGGACAACTAACCTCAACCGAAAACCACGGTTTGTGTGACGGCCGGCTTGGCCGACTGCACTAAAAAGCTGACCATTAAAGTTGAACGGGTCAAGTGTCCTGATTTGTTGTGGGTTTAAAATTGGGTCCGAAGTGATATAAGAGTGAAAGAGGAGACCGAAACAGAATAGCGACGCTATTATGCATTGTTGACCTGTTTAAAACCTCGGCCCCACCGGTGGCGTTGGCGCTGGTTTAGTTAAATTAATCTAATTAAAAATGATCAACCGAGAGTGTGCTACCCGGAATTGAATTTCAATTATCCGTCTGTTTGCACCCACACACACCCACACACACATGCACAAAAACCAGGCCATCAAGCATATTCGAAATATAACCCGAAAATCTTCTTCCCTTCCGTTGCAGATTTTTGCAACAGAATGGCTTCAACATTCCGCTGCTGTTCAAGGAGAAAACCGGTCTCGGGCTGCAGGTGCCGACGGCCAACTTCACCATCGGCGACGTCCGGACGTGCGTCGGGTCGCGCCGCGTGCTGGACGTGATGGACGTCAACACGCAGAAGAACGTCGAGATGACGATGAAGGAGTGGGAGAAGTATTACGAGGACCCGGTGAAGAAGAAGCTGCTGAACGTGATTTCGCTCGAGTTTTCCCACACGAAGCTGGAGAACTACGTGCAGAGCCCGGCGATCGTGCGCCAGATTGACTGGGTGGATGTGGTGTGGCCGAAGCAGCTGAAGGAGTCGCAGGTCGAGTCGACCAACCTGTTGAACGACATGATGTACCCGAAGGTGCAGAAATACTGCCTGATGTCGGTGAAGAATTGCTACACGGACTTTCACGTCGACTTCGGCGGCACATCCGTCTGGTATCACATCCTGCGCGGCAGCAAGGTGTTCTGGTTGATACCGCCGACGGAGAAAAACCTGCAGCTGTACGAGAAGTGGGTGCTGTCCGGTAAGCAGTCGGACGTGTTCTTCGGCGACACGGTCGAGAAGTGTGCGCGGGTGTACCTGACCGCCGGCAACACGTTCTTCATTCCGACCGGCTGGATACACGCGGTGTACACGCCTACGGATTCGCTCGTGTTCGGCGGTAACTTCCTGCACTCGTTCGGCATCGTGAAGCAGCTGAAGATCACACAGGTCGAGGACAACACGAAGGTGCCGCAGAAGTTTCGCTACCCGTTCTTCACCGAGATGCTGTGGTACGTGCTGGCGAAGTACGTGTACACGCTGCTCGGCCACTCGCACCTGGAGGGTGAGCCAGGCCGGGAGCACGAGCTTGTCGGTAAGCCGCACGTGCACCTGACGCACTACGAGCTGTTCGGGCTGAAGGACATTGTGATGTATCTGTACGATCTGCCGGCGCAGAAGAAAAACGTACCGGAGCTGATTAAGGACCCAGTCGCGCTGATCAAGGATGTACGGACGCTGGTCGAGCGGCACTGCAAGGATATACCGGAGCTGGCGGTGACCGGTGTGCCGGTGCTGCATCCGGATCTGAACGTGAGCAACAACTCGTACATACGGGAGCACTACGAGTATTACTCCGGTGATGGTGGCGGCAATCGGACGACCGATAACGAGGGCGGCGGTGGTGGTGGTCGGGATGAGGAAGGCCCGGGAGCAGCTGGGTGCGATGAGGACGACGATGAGGATGAGGACGACGAGGAAGAGCGACGTCGAAGAGGAGCCGATGAGCGTGAACGGCGACTGCAGGAGGAGAACAAAAATGGCACCGGAGTAGACGGCACAGCGGACGGACACGCACATTCACAGTCGTCCACGAACAACCATCAGCAGCAACACAGGCAAATCATAGTCGATCAGCAGCAGCAACAACAGCAACAAAATCATTCCCAAAATCGTCACAACCATGTGCAGCAGCAGATGGGTGGCCATAGTGCGACAACTTCCCCGCTCGGTAGTTCGAACGGTGGTACGACGATGGGACCACCGGCGAGATACGGCCATCATCACAACGGCAACGGTGACGATCGGAACTTTGTGTCGCCCCAGCCAACGAGTGGCAATCGTTTGCCTTCGAGTGGCAGTGGTGGTCCCCGGGGACCATACAAAAAGCACGCGAGTGGCGGTGGTAATGGTGGTGGTGGTGGTGGTGGTGGAGGTGCGCATCACAGTGACAAGCGAGATGGTGGTGGTGGTGGCAATGGACCGCGTAGGCGCCGGACACGATGCAAAAACTGTGAAGCCTGCCAGCGGTCCGATTGCGGGGAGTGTAGTTTCTGTCTCGATATGGTGAAGTTTGGCGGACCGGGGCGGGCGAAGCAGACGTGCATGATGCGTCAGTGCCTGCAGCCGATGCTACCGGTTACGGCACAGTGCATCCACTGCAATCTCGACGGTTGGCGGCAGGCACCGATCACGGCACCAGCCCAGGCCAAGCTGCAGGCACAGCAGCAGGAAGGCCCGTCCGCCCTGATGGAGTGTTCGGTGTGCTACGAGATCTCGCACCCGGACTGTGCCCAGCGGGCTGCACAGGAAGCGCACGGCATTGTCAACGACGATCTGCCCAACAGCTGGGAGTGTCCGACTTGCTGCAAATCGGGCAAAAACAATGACTACCGGGTAAGCGTTGTATTTTGGGACGTCATTGCATTTAAATTATGTTCAATGTGAATAATTAAATCGTTTTTTGTTTTCGCCGAACTATTTTGTTGCAAACTTTTTTTTATTTTCTCGCGATAAAAAAAGACGTATCAAAACGACAAAATGTTAAGAAAACTTCACCAAGTATGAATTTGTTGTAGATTGTTGTTTACCAAAACGGAATTAGAAGATATTCAAAAGTATTTTTTTTACCATCCAACGTTTGCTATCTATTGCATTACATGACTTGTTTTTGTTTTTTTTAGCCTCGCCATTTCCGGGCACGACAGAAATCGTCGGAAATCCGGCGTATGTCGGTTAGCAGTGACGCTTCGTCGGCACACAACGCCGAAATGGGCCGGATAGGTGGTGGAGGAGGAGGTCACGCCGGGGCCGGTAGCGGTGGTGAAGGATCGGTGAACAGTTCGGGCGATGCGATCATAACACCGAGGGCGCCCCGCTTCCAGGACGACATGCTGTACGATTTTGCCGTGTCGGGCAGTGCGGTGATTGTCGGAGGCAACGGTGGTAACATCCTGTTCGAGCGGAAACCCAAAATTAAGGATGAGGATATTTCGAGCGGCTCGGAAAACGATGCTTCCGGTGGGAGGAAGGTGAAGGTGGAAGTAAAGGATGAACCGTTGGATCATCACCAGCAGCAACAGCACAACCATGGCTACACGACGCCGAATCACCACGCAACGAGCGTAATAAAGGATGGTCGCGAAATGGTGCAACGTGAGCAGCAGCTGGCCATGTCCGGTGTGCCGGTGAAGCGGCGGAAGAGTGAAGAAGGCGGTGCCATTAATGTGAATCACGGTGGGCCGGGTGCGGCGGATGGACACGATACGAAAGGCAATCATGCAGCTGCTGTTACACCCGCCACAACGCTACCGAGAAAGAAATCGTCCCAGCGGATGCAACTGGCTCACCAAATTCACAGTACATCAACCAAGCCGATGAAGAAGCCGCTATACCCCATCCGACCGGCTGCCGTCACGCACACACCGACGATGCCCCCTTCCGGGCACGCACTGGACGCCACCTGTCTGCTGGCAGTGTTTCGCTACCTGCCGCCGGAGACGCTCGTTACCTGTACGACGGTGTGCAAGATGTGGTCCAACATCGCGGTCGATCCGTCGCTCTGGAAGCGTATGAACTGCGCTGAGTACAAGCTGTCCCCGAACCTGCTGTCCGCGATCGTACGCCGCCAGCCCGAACATCTGATCATGGACTGGATCGGGCTGGGCAAGCGGCAGGTGACGTGGCTGATATCGCGCATTCCTGGCCTGAAGAACCTGTCGCTGCAAGGCACTCACATTCAGGCCGTGCTTGGGCTGCACACCTGCATGTGCCCACCGCTGCAGGTGCTCGACCTGAGCTTCATCGCTGGGCTGAACGATTTTGCGATCCGCGAGATCCTGTCACCGCCGAAAGATTCCCGCCCCGGCCTAGCCGATTCGAAGTCACGGTTGCGCAACCTCAAAATGCTGAAGGTGGCCGGTGCCGATATCTCGGACGTGGCGTTGCGCTACATCACGCAGGGTCTGCCGAACTTGACGCATCTCGATCTCAGCTCGTGCCAGCGCATCACGGATGCAGCCATCGCACAAATCGGTACCTCACCGGCGGCCATCAAAACGCTCGTCGAGTTGGATCTGAGCTGCTGCAAGCTGATCACGGAACTATCGCTCGACCACCTGGCGAAGTGTGACGCGCTCACACGCCTCGATCTCAGCCATGTGCCGCAGGTGTCCACGCAGGCGGTGATTAAGTTTGCTTCGACCTCGAAGAACGATCTACAGTTGCACGACATCAAGCTGGTCGATAAACGGAAAACCCCCACCCAGCAGCAGCAGCAGCAACAGCAGCAACAGCAGCACCAGTCACATGATGCGCAATGAAAAGCTTCTTCATTTTCTTCCCGTAACCAAGCGCGCTTCTTGGTATCCAAGGACCTTTCTCAGCAGCCCATAGCAGCCTTTTTCTTCTGAAAGTCATCCAGTCAGTCATTGATTGTGGAAAAGGTGAAGACGGACCGCACCGCAGAACGGAATGGGAAGAAAATTTTGAACATTTCGAAATGAAACCAAAGAATAATTTTTAAGTTCGTAATGGCCTACTAGCTTCCGCAACGCTGTGCTGCTTGCACAAAAATTGTTTGTGCGAAAATGTGAATACGTGTGTGTGTGTGCAAGTGTGCGCGCGTGTGTACATCCATATTTCGGTACTCCCCGTGCGTTTGGAGAACGCATAAGGCACAAAGAAACGCTAGTGGAGAAAAAAGATTAAGCTTCTAAGGAGATCGGATGTTTACCGAGTGAAGAGAGGTAAAGCCACATGTATACGATCAAGTGATTTCTTGCGCATTTTTGGCTTTTTCTTCCGATCGGTTATGTTAGCATTACACTAAAAAAAAACACACACACACGTTGAAAGGTAAATTCATATTTGTCGCATTGCATTTTCAATTGATTTAGAAATCGGTTTAATCTAAATGTGGTGCAATTTTTTATGATCAAATCGATAGAGCATTAATCTACAGTGCAAACAAAGTTTTATTAAAAATATAAGACAACTCTTTTGGAAAGAGAAAAGTTGCAACGTCTAAACAGTAAATGATTTCAAATCAGTGGAATGAGTGGCAGGTTAACTTGGAAAAATGGTATCTGAACCTGCAATATACTGCAGTTAGTACATTTTTTTAAGTTCCTTTCTCACATTCGGGCGAACAAAAGGTAGAGGTTAAACACAAAACACTTTTCATCCTAATGCTTGTGTATATGTTTCCTTTGCTTGGGTCTCGTCACCGTCACGAGCGGGCGAGATGCTTTCGTTCTGTAAGACGCACAATTGTATCAATTCTCTGGTGCTAATGATGTGTGAGAATAGGGAAATGGTCATCCCATTCGGGAATATAGTAGTGTTTATAGCAAGCATATAGATTGCCATTTCGTGTAAATGGCACACGCACGCAAGCAGTGTAGCGTTGTGCTGTACGGAAATTCAGCGGACAAGTATTGTAGTGATAACACAGCTTGACAAATTCCTGGTCCCAACAGTTTGCTACCAGTTCGAAATATAGATACTAAGGATGTGGAAAAGTGTTGTAGCATAAAGCCCGTAAAAGTAGAACGGTAGAGGATGAGAAAAGGAAATCGAGGCAGTTGTTGGTGCAACAAGCCTTCCCGAAACTTCCTGTTCAGAAGCAACATAATGGCTAAAATAACACCAAGTGGAGGAATGCGTAGAACGGAAGTATCGTTCGTCACTCCCGGAAGCATCTCTAGTATGTGTGTACTGTAATATGTGTGTAGTGTAACTATCAGCGAGATGATAAATAACCAGGAAACGATCCATTTTTAGGCAAACAAAACAAAACTAAACAAAAAAAAACCCGAGCGTGTAGAAGAAGCTGACTCTAAACGGGTCTTACTTTGGCGGTTTATAGATAAATTGAATGCGCAGTTTGATCTAAGCAACCAGGATATTCTAATATAGTGGTAAAATAAAACGATTCTAGAAGCATTAACGTTAGCGCGTTAGAGCGGAATATTGAGATAGTGCGAGCAAAAGCTGTGCGAGGACTTTACCGACTACAAATTTGGGTTAAATGTATGATATGTATGATCAGTTGTAAATAAATCCTTGCAAAAATGATAGAGACACATAGCAGTTGAGATCGAATGCTTTTCTTGCCAAAAATCAAGGTGCAGCAAATATTGAGAAACTTAAGAATAAAGCTAAAATCTGTGAAAGTGGTCCAGCGTGACTTATGCGATGGCTGTATCTTTCCTTAGCAAAAAAAAAAATGGCTAACTGAAGGTGATAATGTGTATTAATCTAGTAAGCCGGGACAGAGCTACCAGAACCCTTCCGTTGTAGATTGTTATTCTAACAGATGCCAGAATAAAGTTATTCCTAGGCGGTATTTGGAAGACTACTAGGCCATAATTACATCAAGGCTGGTCGTGGTACGCAAGAAAAATAAACAAATGATTAATCTTTTTTGTGAATTTATTTAATGTATGATTCGTTACATAGTGTCATGCAGTAGTACTGCTTTGATCATATGTCTACTAGTTTTCATATAAAGTGTATGCAATTACTATAATTATTGCAAAAAGTGTTAAGGACATCCACTCAAAGTTACAGTTGTTGCATTACTGTTGAACAGTGGTCTATCTTGTTTTAATTGGTAGTTAAAAACTTTGTTTCATTGTCTGAACGTTACTTTCGGTAGCTAACCATTTCTCGCATTTCTGAATAGGCGACCCGAGTTGACAACCCCATTCGACGATTACACTGGGCTTCTTCTCTAGTAAATCGGCGTTGTTGTACAATTTAGATTACAATCTGTGTTTACACCGCAGTCCTGTCTTTCCGTTTGAGGTTACATTTTCTGTTCATTTTTATTCCTATAAACACACACACACACGGCTAATATAAAAACTTGTAGGCACTGTTGCTGCGAACGGGTTTCAATGGTGCTACGGGAACGGTCGGTATTTTATACCGACGCCGTACCAGTTGTGACGCAATTTGTTTTGTAGTTTTGGCAACTTAGGTAAGTTAAATTTACGGTTGTGTACATATTTAGTTTTGAGTGAATCACGGTGACACCAGAAACTCCAGAAGAGAGATGATGAGGGATATCCTTAAAATATTGGTTGTTTAAGTGATGTATTTCGCACCCGAAAATGTAACGTTCTTCAAGTTAACTTATATTTAAGATAGCATAGCATGCAATACAGGACATTGCACAAGTGGATGGTCTTAATGGTGCTAAATACGACCCATCGACCGTAGTGTACATAATCCTAATGGTTATTATGTTTTAATGGCTTCCAGCCGTAAAGCAACCAAAAACAAAATACACACCAAGCGTTGAATTTGTCACAACAGCTGTAAATACGAATAGTACGGCCACGAACGGGACCGACAGTGTAAGCACTAGAAGACGGTGCAACAAATGGTAAAAACAAGCGGAGATTACGATTTGCATAGGCGCGCTAAAACTTGTGCGATTGGTAGGGTGCACTAAATCTTCACGTAACTTTACAACCTTCAATCCGAAAGCTAGCGTCGAAACAAACGGTGCTCGCGTTTGACAAACTCTTATGCGAGTCGCATAAACGACCAAATATTCGAGATTGAGGAAGTTGTAGTAGAGTAGTAAACAGCAGGACACTAATCTGCCGGCTTGTAACGGATGCAGATCAATAGTTGTTTAGTGGTGGTGCCGTAGGTGTAAATGCGTACGTTGGATACCGAGGCGCATACTCCGCACCGCCTACGATGCGTGTAAATTCGGAGTCATTCTTGCCGGAAATGGTTGGTGCCCGGTAGGCAGTTTCGGCAAACGTTGGTGGAGCTATTAAAAAAAACAGTGGCATCAACGGTTGCTGCACTTACTACATATGATTTTCGTTTACTTACGTATATTAGGGTATCCTTTGTTGTCACCGATGTTCCAGCCCAGCGCACCGCCAGCCCCATTGTTCGGTGGGCTGGCCGGACTGACGGGCTGCGTCGGAAGCATGGAGGGATCAGTCTCGGTCGCAATAAAATCGCACGCCACCGGCGGCGTGTCGGTGTACGGTGGCGGTGGCTGGAACGACTCAAGCGGCACCGTACCGAGCACAATCGGTATGTTGCCGTCCAGGTTGGCATGCATGCCCGACGCTTCCGCGACGACTTTAATGTCGTAATCGACATCGATGATGCCACAGTTGACCAGGTTCGATGGAGGCAGCGGCGGTATCATGAGATGCTGCTGCCACGTCTGGCTGTTGCCTGCCTGGACCGGTCCCACTGAGATGCTCGTGACGAGCTCCTTCTTGCGCTTCGTTTCGCGCCGGGGAGTGTGCACATGGAAGGCTAGCAACTTGCGCAAAGTGATCGTGATCTTATCCACACCGACATTACTCGCATTGTCACACTCGATCGTCACCGGGACCGACTGGCCCGATACGAACCCCGTCACTGGGACGTGCACGATCAAGCTCAGCGGGCCGGACGCGCAGCAGAAACAGCAGAATGTTTTCTCCAGCTCCAGCTTAAAGGGATCCTTCACGCGCGGGTTCAGGTTCAGATCGACGGGCGAAATGACGGTGAACGCCATCTTGATGTCCTGGTCGAACTTCCAAGGCCGGTCGAGCGTTACCTTGACCGTGTAGCGCACGAAGCCCCACTCACCCTCGAACGAGGACGGAAGTGTGGGCGGAAGGGCACAGGTGAACGGGTAGGTGTGCGTTCCACGGGGCAGATCCGTTTCCGCTGCATTTTTGCCGCCGAGCAAATAATACTGTATTTGGAAGTACTCCTCCTGCCCAGTCAGATTTGTCGTCGACTCGTACTGTTTGCCGTTCGGGTCGGTCTTCGTTTCCGTTTCGCTCCATTTGGTTTCCGCTTCACCGGCGAACTTTATGACGATACCTGCAAACGGCATTGAAAGTGGAAAACGAATAGCTGAGTATTTTGGGCAGAACGTGGGAGACGCGCACCGGTTGCTCATGCAAGTGTAACACTGACCCCCATTATCGCTTCCGCCGATTGATGAGGAAGGGATTTTTTTTAGTATAAAGATAGCATACAATTTTATTCCATTATTGATATTGTAGAGATTGTATGGACAAGAAAAAAAGGCAAAATAGTCAAATATTAAGTGGGTGGGATATTATGTAAACTGTGTTGCTATAGTAACCAAAACCGTGACCATTCATAGGTGACAATCTACGTGGATTTCAATACATGGGATTGATAGCGAGAACAGCACATAGCTCATGGAAGTACGCTAAAAGTAGATTTTACACACACGATTCGAAAGCGTTGTGTTAAATTTGCACACAGTGTTTAACGTATTTTTTAACGCCCAGTTACAAAGACAAAGCAAAGTCGTCCTTAGTTGCGACCAATTTTCCTGTTTTATCTGCATACTTTTCGGTACGGTCGAAGAAATGGGTAGTGAAGAAAAATCGAAAATACACTCCACACGCATGCAAAGCGTCAACGTTGAGAGACCAATGCGAAGAAGCGTGGTGCCGCACGTAAAAATAAACATGCTCACGCTGCTTCCGACAAAACGTCTTGAACCGCAGCCTGGCGCCGGGAAGCTCACAGTTTGTTTCATTGCACTTCCCTTCGTTCCACTGCGTCTCACCAAAGCATGCTTTACTGCAGGACTGTCAAATACACAAATAGAGTGTACAAGAAAAAACCAACGTACTTTCCTACAATGCATCAACAGAATGGCTTACGTTCTTTTAGAACAAAAAAAGGTTTTTCGTTTTTTAAAATTCTACAACATTGTTGGTGTGTCAAAAGACCATTAACTATGTTTGACTTCTCCGATTTATTACTTGGAGTGTTCCGTGAAGCGGAAGCAAGCGGTGCCAAAAGAAGTGGAATGAGGCCTTGAACTCTTGGTGAAAAAATATGCTCCAGATGAACCAGCATGTGTGGAGATGCTTTTTTCGGGAGGAAGACGGCAATCTAGTTTAGTTCTGTCAAAGGGCAATGAAATTAACAAGGAATAGCTATCTCGCAAGCATCCTCCACAGTCATGACACATTCCAATGTTGTGAAGTAATCGTTGGATTGTTTAGAACAGTCACGTCGAATGTACGTTCCACAAAAGGGAATGGATTAAGTGGCTGTTTTAATAACATATTCAGTTTCATGATCGACACTATAGAGTTATATACCGAAAATACGTACCCATTATTATTAAGTCAACTTTCAATTTTTAAATTGGTGATAATGCAACACACCGAATTTGATTTTTGACAACAAAAATCTCTAGGAAAATTTGCCATTACCATACATTTTTGTGAAAATGATTAATTTAATCCACCATGTTTTTTCACCAATGCCTTCCACCATGTTCGCCTGCTCAGATTGTATCTGATACATGATGCAGTCAAAAAGCATTTGAGTAAGCTCATTTGAGTTTGACATCTCTGGCTAAGAGTAATATTGCATTGCAGCAAAGCAATAATTTAACCATTCGTCGCCCATATAACAAGTTTGTACATCGATGTTTTGGCTGCGAGCTATGCATAACTCTGCCAACATTGGGCCATCTTATCAGTGTCGCTCGAAACCGTATTTGATGATGGATTTTTTGCAGCCGCCGCCCCGTGCGGCACCTCTTGTCCACCCGGCGGACAAGTTTGGCAGATGATGTCATCGAATTTCACATTACTATGCATCTAATTCATTTGGGCATATTGTGATGATTGTCCACGAACTATGATGCCGATTCCGAACACCTCCATATGTTATCAGGGGTGCACCACTTTACTTACCACGTATCTTCTTTGGAGAGTCAAACGTAAACGTAACCCTACCGTTTACCGTTTGACCGGCGTAGTACGTATTGTACGGATTGTCGAGCTCGATCGTACAATCTTTTAAGCCCATCTTTTCGAGGTTTGCTACCGAATCCTTTCACACAGTCACACGACCCCTAAGGGATATATGGTAGACCACCTACACAGTTTGCGAAGAAAACGCAGTTTAGTTGGATCACTTTTCACTTAAGTTCCCTTATTGTACTCTTCCACCACTAGGAGTTACACACCGCACAGTGAATCAAACACGCTTGCCACGTCTTGCACTGCAAGGGTTCGAAAGGGAACCAAGAATTCTACGGCAAAAAGTCCGGCACCAGACAAGAACATCCAAAAGGCGGTAACCGGTTTAGGCAGGATCTTTTACTTTTTTGTTTTTTTTCACGTATACCAAAAACAACAAAAAGTGTCACTATGGATAAGTCAATTGAAATAGGTCAAATTACGTAAAAATAATTACATAGAAATCAATGTTGCATGGAATTTAGATTGATGTTATGTATCGATAGGTTTAATGTTTGATTTGCCTGAAATATGTATTACATCTGAAACTTGCACAAAACATTGCAGCAAATTAGAAAACGCCAGACGTTAATATTTTTTAACTATTTTAATTCGCATCGCCCATAATGTCACGAAGATTGCCGAACCAAAGTCAGCTTAGCGACCAGTTAGCCGAAACCCCCCGTTTTGACGTTTTGCGTTAAGAAAAAAAGTTGAGCATGACACGTCAACCAACTGTCAAATGAAGTTTAGATTCTATTCAAACGATCGGTTGTGCTCAAGAGAGCAGTCGATGCGTAATGGTTAAAATGGTTAAATGGTTTTAATTAGTTAAAATTTGAATATTTTTTCATTTATAGAATGATAAAAACACGAAATTGCGGTTGCTCCCTGCTTTTCCGTACGTTTTTTGAATAGAAAGTTTTCTATTGCAAAAAATTAAGCATATATTCTATGATGTCTTCTAATTATGGTAAATACACGAAGTGTAAAATATTTAAATAGTGATGTCATGTACACTACGTCGTGAACGTACATCGTATATGACGTCAACGTCCGATATATTCAGTGAACGTGGAAAATATAACGTTTTGGTCCATTTTCTTTCTTCGTTGGCAACATTGAAGCTCAAACTCGGCATTCGGTAGCAGCATGTGTTCACATATTCTGTATATTTGCAACAAATCTCAATGGCACTTGAGGTAGTTTAGCGGAGGTTTTTTCTTCTTCTCTTCTGTCGCTTCTGAGTTCGTTCGACAATAAGCGCACGTATTCATGTTCAATTAAAAGTTTTAGCGCTTGGTATTATACGATTATCTGGTGTAATTGAGAGGCTTGAAATTGTACAATTGGCTTCGCGCAACCACATCACAAAAAGCACAAACAGCGAGCGGGAACGTTAGACGCTGGTGGTAACGTTCGTTTAAACGATCCCGGCGGTGACATTTTTGGCGAGTGCAAATTGTAGTTCAGAGTGCAGCATCACATATAAGCAATAGACAGCGATCGAGGTCTTTACTTTGCAAAAAAAAAACAACAATAAAACAACAGCAAGTATCTAATGTGTTTCGTAGTGTAAATCAAATGTAGATTGATATTTTGAGCCTTTGGTTTTGTTTTCCTTTTGGCGATCGATTAAAAGTGCTGTGCGTTTGTATATCCTAATGTTTCCCTAAGCGTTCAGGCATGCCAAAAGCGGCGAGAGGCAGTGTGCAATTTGTTGACATGTTTTTTTTCTTTTGTTTTTCTCGTATGACTTTGTACTCGTTAGTTTTCAGTTAAACAACCAAAACATAATTAATTACTACTGCATTGTAAATAGCGAGCAACCAGAAACATCAACCGAATGGCTGAATGCTTTGGCTTGCTACTTTAGCGCCCCTTTTGTGCGCATTCATTTTTCGTCCGCAAGTTCGGCCCCGTTTCGGTGTACTACGTAGTGCAGTCGTACGTTGCTCGAACCGTTCGGTAGATCATCCGGGCCTGCCTGTGAACGACGAGCGATGTTGGCGATCGGCATTCGCGTGCCGATAATGTCGGTATAGTGCTGTGAACCTGGGCGAAAAACATGAAGCGAAGCTGTCGTGAAGATGTTTTAGAAAACAACAAGTGAAATTTGAACTTGAAAGCGTTGATTTCCAAGGTTTTCAAATCTCAGTAACCATGGAAACCATCGCGTTCAGTGGTATAGTTCACTTGGTGCAGCACTACTGCTGCAGTTAACCTACTGAATGGATCCCATGATGGTTTGGTAAGCGGTTTCAGTTTCTCCTTCGGCACCGTGGCCTCCAATGCTATCGTCCCGATCGTGATCGGCATCGCCAGTCGCGGACTGATGTTAGGTCCCGTAACGCGGGCCTCAACCTCCAGCTCGTAGTTGATGCTGAAGATCGGGGAACCATCCGTGTAGGTCGGTGGTAGTGCCGGGATGAGCAGGTTTTGCTGGTGCTTCACAACCTCGCCCGAGGTAACACCGGAACAGCGTGACTCCGCGACGACCAGTGCGTCCGCGTGGGTCACCACCGTCGGATGCTGGCTCGTGTAGCAAAGCTTCTGGATCAACTTCACCCGGAACTCGGTGACGCGCGTACGGCTCCTGTTCACGGCATCGATTTTCATCACAATCGTTTGGCCCGGAATGTACCCGCAGCGGGCTATCTGGGCCGATATGTATAGTGGTTCGGAAGAGCACGGTCCACAGCAGAACACCTTCGTCAGTTCACTCTTCGTCGGTAGCACAAGTACCTCGCCGTGTTCGTTCAGATTCAGATGCCGCAGCACGGTGAAACTGGTCTGGCCGATCGGATCGGTGCGTGCCTTCGTGCGATGCAGCGACACTTTGGCCATGTACCGGATGCGTGCGTGGTAACCCTCGAACGAGGTGGGTAGGTGGGCGGGAAGCTCACAGGAGAAATGATACGTATGGGTGCCGACCGGTAAGTCACGTACCGGGCCGACGGAAGAACCGCACAGGAAGCTAGTGGAGTTGAGGAGCGTCTGTTGACCATGGTACCGGGTCGTTTTACGACCAACACTCTGACCTGTCGCTGGCGATTCGACTACTTCCGACCACTCTATCTCGGTGAGTCCATCCAGGCGTAGACTTATCCCTGAAATAGTGTACACCGGTTAAAGCTGCTTGTTTTACCGTCCGCCATTACTTCGTGTAGCGTGTATCCCTACCTATTACACTGAGTACATCCGTCAGACGGAGTTCCACCTGTCCGGCTAGAGTTTGTCCCGCAAGGTACACGCCGTACGGATTGTTATCGAATCGTATATGACACTCTGGGTCGGGCATTTTCTCCACGCGTTCGCAACAGTCCGTCTCATAGCCAGGTGAAGTGCACGTAGAGCTGCTTCTTGCCGTTGGTAGTCGTACATGAAATCACCAAATTCCTTCACGCAAACCGGTCGCTTGGGAGCTATTTCGGCGACGTCATTGCGTCTATATCGATTGCCGATCGGATTACGCTTTCGTTTTTTTTTTATGCGGGAGGTTCTTTTCCACCGCCCTGTATTAGGAACTTATTACCGACCGCTGGCAGAATATGGAAAACCGGCCAGAGTACCTGGTTCTGGGTTTTCAACACCGAAAAGTCCTAAAACACCTGGAACATGTTGTCACGACTGCACCGTCCTTGGGATATTCGCTTGCCAAAACTGCGACCAAACCGGGCGGGGATGATGATGATGTGTGTGTGTATGTGTTGTTCATCCTGGTGGCATTTGACGTAAATCGTACAAGGATGTTTTCGATTTCGGGGCGTCGCGCGTGGGCTGCGCTAGTGGTGGTGTGTTTTTTTCTTGCCCCACCGTGGAGGAAGGGAGTTTGTTTGCGCGCTGCAAGGAAGAGAGTATTCTCTCGCCGTTTCGTTTCATGCCGCTCTCGGGAAAATTTTGCCGAATCTCGACGCTTTTCGGTATTTTCCCCTTTACAGTGGCAGTGTTGCCAGCACTAGATGTGGTTTGTTTTACAAAACGGATATGATGTAGCATAGTAGGCTGTGCAAGCGGGCTAAATTATTTATCACACTATACAACGTGCGCGTTTCGTGTATGAAAATATAATTTATTAATTTGCTTAAATCGCAATTAGATAAGTTTCGTGACTTAAAGCGAAAAGAATGAGCGGATGTTCATAGTGGATCGATGGTAAAACGTGTATGGTTGACGGAAGGGTACTAACCCCACACACACACACACACACACACACTCCTACTCGGTGAACCGGTAAACCATGTACTGCGGTGTGAAGTTATTGCTACCCGTGTTTTCCTCTCCCTCCTCCAGAATGTTGGCCGGTGTCGAGCCGACGGCTTCCTCGTACGTCGGAGGTGCTGAAAGGTAATTTGAACAGATAGCTATAACATTTACCGTGCCACAAACGTTAAATCGAACTTTGTCTAATATGGAGCGATATTTTGTCTTTGCAATGGATATTCGCATACTGGTGGTATGGGTGTATTTTTATCTATTTTTTCCTCTTTATACACCTTCCAGGAATGCAATCAAAAGCCGATACTTTCGAAATCAAACGTTCCAAGTTTGGCTCCAAACTCTGTGTACTTACGCAGCTGATCCACGGGCATGGCAGCAGGTTTCAGTTGATCGTACGGTACTGGAGGTGCACTGGGTTCCGGCATGTCGAAAGTGGACAAAACCACTGGTATTTCCGGCACTGGGTACGCCTGCAGTTGATCGTTTCTGCCGCCCATGGTTGGAATGGCATGCGCAGCTAGCGGGACCGTGCCGAGCGTTATCGGAATGCGAATGCGCGGGTTTATGTTCGGTCCCGGGATTTTGCCCTCCACCTCCACCTCGTACCCAAGCGTCAACACCTGGCACTGGCTGCTGGTGGACGGCAGGGCCGGTATGGCGAGGAACTGGTCCCGGGTGGCCTGCTCGCCAGCACCGACACCCTGGCAGCGCACTTCCGCCACGATTTCCGGCACCAGCTTGACCCGACTGTACGGCGTCTGGCTGATGTAGCACACGTTCTTCACCAGCTTCGTGCTGAACTCATTCACGCGCTTCTTGCTGCGGTTGGAGGCCTCGATGCGGACGGCGATCGTCTGGCCGGGCACGTACCCGGCAATCGGTATCTGCGCCGATATGTACAGAGGGTCGGAGGCGCACGGACCGCAGCAGAACACCTTCTGCAACTCGAGCTTGCACGGCACCGACAGCGAGAGCGCATTCTCGTTAAGATTCACGTGGCGTAGCACGGTGAAGCCGACCTTGTACGTCGGATCCACCTTCCACGGTCGGTGCAGCACCACCCGAACCGTGTACCGGATGTGACCGTGCTGGCCCTCGAACGAAGTGGGCAGGTTGGCGGGCAGGAGACACCCGAAGCGGTACGTGTGCGTGCCGGGCGCAATATCGAACGGGTTGCCCTCCGGTGAACCCTGCAGGTACGTGACGGTGTTGATATAGTCCTGCCGTCCATGGTAGTGCACCGTACGGCGCGATTTGCCCGTCCCGCTGCTCTCCGACCACTTCACCTCCGCGAATCCTTTGATCTGCAAACTCACACCTGTGCAAAACGGCCCGAAAGGAAATACAAACTGGTCGGTGAACTCATGACCCCGGTGGACGCATGTCTTTATCCTCAATGTGTCCTCAACCACACAAGCACTTAAACGACCTACCTTTCACTTTGAACGCTTCCAGCACGCGCAACTCCACGTAACCCGCTAGGGACTGGCCGGGGAAGTAAACACCGCACGGATTGTTATCGAACCGTATCTGACACTCGCTCGCTTCCGGCATCTTTATTTATTTTCTATTTCTGGTTTTTATTGTTGTAGCAGCTGACTGTCGCTCCCGGTCCCGGATTCCCGGTGCTGTGGATTTGAAGGAACACTTAAACACGGACTGTTGCGAATTCCTACGCGATTCTAATCGCACTGAACGTCGCATGTTCCTGGGCACTATCGACAGGGTTCTGGTTTCGGTTTATCTACATGCAAGGGCTATTTTTTCTAATGGGTTTCGTCGATAAGATAACGAGATTGGCACCATCAATCGGTGTTGACTGTTTGGCACTCAAACTGCTATCATTGCCTGGCGGTCGAACCAGTTGCGGGTAGTGTGCATCTACGACTCGGACAAGACATTGCATCAGTGTTGGAGGTGCGCAGATTCATCGATTGTTTTAAAACAGACTCGCGTGCCATTCAGTGACTCATTCCGCATTAATTACACTGTTCGAACGAATATGAACTGGTCATCACTGCAGAACGACGACAGTTTATACGAATTGGGTAAATTATGTACCATTATGGAACGGTAACAGATGTTGCAGGTTAGTTTTGTGGCACTGAAATGTGTATTTTCAGATCGTTGCGGCATTTTTTAGGCAAGACATATCAGGCTTTGTTTTCGAATACAGTATCTAGCGGTAAAAGGTTCTTTTTAGCCAAATGTTTCGGGTTTTGGTCAAACTTTGATTGTTAATATTTGCATGCTCTTGTACTTGCTAATGGTTAAGGAAATCCACAGTTCACAAAGAATTATCTAACGATTATGGAGATAGTAAGAAAATAAAACTAAGTAAAATATCTTGCCTCGTTATTCTCGAATGATTCTGTGTTTGCTGACCTGTTGCTTTTACCGTTTGCTCACGATTTGATTCTTTTTATAAACGTTGTTTACAGTTTTCACCGTTTATGTTTTGCTGCATTTCCAGGCAGTTGCGTTACCAAATGAACCTCCTCTGCCTCGTTGAACAACCTCACAAAAAAAAAGAGAAATCCAGCTCGAGATAAGCATTCGAAGATTAAACACAACGCATGCTGCGATCACTAGGGATGGCTTTTGTGTAACACAGACAACACGACCGGAATCATGAAACGAAACAACGCATGGCACACTGAGCCCCACCAAACACCAAAGAAGCCAACTTTCGATTGCACTTGTGTGTGACCGCCAGAAGTAGGAGAAGCAAAAATAAAAACGTGAAATCTCGTACCGAAACTCTTCTCTTCGACGCCGTTTTCTGCGACCGAAGCGCACCGCACCACCATTCTTCAAGGCGAGCATACGCAAGAGGCATATTCGTGATGCGCGAGAGAGTGCGTTGCTTGTCGGCGACCAACCGCAAATCCGCGATATTGTGGTCATCCCACCCCTCAGGCGGCACGAGCATAGCAATGGCCCATGTTACGAGCGCGACCGCATCCCATCGCCTTGCCGGAATCCAAGCCAACCATCGCTCACAAACACTTTCGAAAATCGCCGACACGGCGGCTACCAATACACGCGGATATAGTTAGCGAAGGTCACGCAGCGCCAATGACATCACACACTCCCACCCAACAACCACCGAGACAACGAAATTCACACACGACTTGAGCAGTCCCAGCCTCGCACGAACGAACGGCGTCAGTCGCGATCGTGCGTGATACGGGTGAGACAACAACGCCCGAAAGTGAAGTGTGAGCAGCGGCTGGAGGACAACACGCAACAGCAGTCGAACCATGGGTGTGCACTGTGATATCCGGTTCACCAACAGCACCCATGGCGCCTACCTCAGTGGCCAGCGGCTGACCGGACATGTGCAGCTGAAGCTGACCGAGGCGAAGAAATTTAATGGTGCGATATTTTGCGTTGTTTGTGGCAGAAGCTACAAAAGAATATTGTGTGCGCGACCCCGAACGGTGCGGTTGATAGAGTGACATGTGAAAGCCAGCTAAATCGGACTGTCCTGATTCGACCACAAATTATTCATATGTATTTTATCAACCACTTTTTATTGCTTCAGTGCACAAGTGTAACGTAAAATTCTATCTGTCCGTGGGTTTACATTCATCGCCCATTTCAATTACATTCACTTTTTTTTTCTCGCACGAATGGAAAGACTCAGCCCGTGTTTATCGCTTTCATGCTGGGAATTCGTTGCTTGTGCATCGCGTACTGTTTTGTAAACTGTAATTAATCTCTCGTTTGATCGGTGTCGGTACTATACGAACCATAGATTATCGCAATTGTGGACAGTGATCGGTGCTTACGAAATACGTTTCGATACGAGAGAGCGCCAGTGAACGACGACGATCGTTTTATCTTTGCGGTCGTGACGCACCGCCTTCAGCTTGATGTGGTTAACAGCGCTGTTTGTTTCTCTCCTTCTCTAAACTTCAGAAATAAGTCTCCGGATCGTCGGCTACACCAACGTGCACTGGTCGCAGAAGCGGGGCCAGGGCAGGCAGCGCCGCACAGTGGGCTATTCCGCCAAACGTGACCACCTGTCGTCGGTGAAGATACTGGTCGTGTCGCAGCATAGTGGTACGTGTGAGAAAATCCGACGGAACCGACTGATCTAAAAGTAATTTTCCATCGTTTACCGCAAGCAGTACCGCAGATTTTTTGGACGCCATTTATGAGCTGATAGTTGCTTCTGTGGTTCGGTGAAGCAAAGGCTGTCGCAATACGTCTTTTTGGCAGATCACTTTTTATCGAAATTCTTTTATCTAAATGTTTAATATTTAATTAAATATTTTTTTATCTAAATAAAGTAGAGTGGAATTGATACTTTTCGATGGTAAACGATGGATTAATGTATACATTTTCGGTGTGCATGTTTTAGTGTACCGATGATAGTAATTGCAACCCGTTCTTTTGCCACGCTCACACACAGGAACACCTACGGAACTTCCGGCCGGGGAGCACATTTATGAATTCGCTTGCGATCTACCACCGCATCTGCCTACCTCGTTCGAAGGATCGTACGGCCACTGTCGTTACACGGCACAGGTGGTGATGGATCGTCCGTGGAAGTTTAACCTCACGTACCGGGTCGGGTTCACCGTCATCCAGCCGCTCGATCTGAACGCACAGTCGCCGGCGATACGCGTGCCGACGCGGATGGATGATGCGCGCGTGTTTTGCTGTGCCTTCTGGCGCACGAAGCCACTGTTCGTGCGGGTCACCGTACCGTGCACCGGTTACGTGCCGGGCCAGGCCATCCCGCTCACGATCGACCTAAACAACCAATCGTCCCGCTTGATCGAGGGCGTGAACATGAAGCTACTGCAGGAGGTAACGTACAACGCGGAAACACCGTCCAAAAGGACGCGCCGTCAGGTCAACACGATCGTGAAACACATCGGGGACGGTGTCGGTAGTGAGGCACAGAAACACTACGAACAGCGTCTGGTGGTGCCGACCGTCATACCGACCTGTGGCAGCCAGAATCTCATCAACGTGTCCTACCGGCTGCACATGACGGTGCGGGTGACCGGTTGCGGATCGGATCCGGTGCTCGAGATTCCGCTCATCATTGGGACGGTTCCGCTCGCCTTCTACCAACCGGAAACGGTCGCCCTCCCGGCAGAAACTACGGCCGCCACGGCTACCACGACGAATGCGGGCTTCAACTTCGGTTCCAACGCACAGCAACTTCCAACGTCATCGTCAACGGGCAACACCTCCTCTGGTGGTTTGCAGCGTTTAGCAACACTACCACCCGAATATCTTCGTAAGTGGGGCGCGCGATGTTGTCACCCGGTACGGCAATAATAATACAGACAAATGCTTCCCACCCCCTTTTCTAGCGCCACCTACGTACGAGGAAGCGATGAATGCTGCCGCGGTGGTCATAACGGACGACACCGACACCAATGCGATCGGGACCAAACCATACGTGCCTCTTTACCCATCGTACAACTTCAACGACGTCCAGTGGCCACCCCTGCCACCACTAGCACAACAACCACCATTGCCTTCGTTACCCTCCAAACAATAGTACCGCATGGAGTGGCTGGAGTGTAACGACTAGCATAGGAAAGTTAAACTCTCATCATTCTGTGGAACGAGCGTTCGTCCTTCAGAAGGATTTGCGCTTCCAAGTTCGCCTTAAACTATGCATTTATACTATTTGAATCTTCGCCAAGGACCTTTTTGATATGTTTATTTCGACGAACAATTCTCTCGCCCTCTCTCTCTATCTTTCACTTGTTACATCGTTGACAATTTGGATATTTTCACTGTTGCCAGTACGGTGCGAAATGCACCCGATAGGATGGGAATGGAAAATGTACTTATACTGTAATATTTTATGGAACTGTGGCTGTACATCCTTTCCGAGCAATGTCCATCATCCGAAACGGAGGGAAAACACCTGCCCGGTGTCAATCTATTTACAGCAACCTTCCTTAGCGCCGTTCTTGCACGGGCACGTGCAGCGAGTCTCGCAGCCACATCCGCTGCCGCACGTTTGGCTGGTGCATTTACAATCTAGAATGGGTGCAATGCGTTGGATATGAGTAGCAAGAGAAGGGATTCTCCTGTTATCACTAACGACGGTTCCGTTACTAACCCGCGACACAAGTCTTGCAGGGCATCTTGAAATTTGTTGGTTTCGTTTGGTTGGTTTTTGGTTCACACTGTGTTACACACTTTTAACAACTTCGAATCTGGCGCTACTGGAGCCACTTTCCAAGGGTTGATAGTTCGACTGATGGTGTGACTGCACGATTCCGCCACGCTTATATTCCCGATGGGGTTGTGCACTCGCGCACTATTGTTATCGTCCGTGTGCAACGACCATACTTGAATGTGAACGAACAAAGACCCCCCCGGTGCTCAAAGTGGCTTATTGGTGTTGTGTGCAAACGAGCGCAAACGGAAACAATCGCGAATGAGTCAAGTATCGATGACGATGCTGGTGTTTGACGTCGTCGTTACCCGTCGCGCTATTTCATGTGTATATGTCCGCTTGGGAATGTTTATCTTGTTCGTTTAGATAAACACGCAAAAAAAACCAACATCAAACAGACTTTCTACACGTGTTGCCGAACAAGCACGACACGCGCAGCATTAGTTTCCGATTACACACGGTAGTAATTTAATCGGTGAGCATAGAATTGCATAATAAGGGCTTTCTGCAATTATCAGCCAAATGGAGCCGGGAGTGCAAAGTGCATCGTACTCGGAATTGTATTACGGCTCGCGATGAGCACGATGACCCCCTTTCCCGTTTGTCAAGCCAATTGATGATGAAGCAAGCAAAAGCCACCATCACCACCGGCGATGGGAAGCCGGGAGGCAACATAACACAAAACATCGGTGTTTAGCGCCTGTTTGCACACGACACTACGCTCGCTCGCGTTCGGTGTCTCGTGTGCTCTCGTGTGGTGCGGAAGTGCACGAGAGTGTCGCTCAATTACCGTTTTCAAGCACACGACCAGGCACGCCGGAATCGGATATAAAAGTATGCACTACGTGAGCTGCGATCGCAGTAGACGGTGAAACGAAGAAACCGACGACCGACAGAGGCGAGACAGTCAGTGCGCATAAGCGGCATAAAAGCTTTCGATTGGAAGAGCAGCTTTTCAGAGCAGTTTGTACAGGACAGCTGGTAGCAGTTTCAGCTCGCATTCGCGCTTACCCATCAGACAAGTATAAAAATCACTCGCACAAGATGCCTTGCAAGTGCTGTGGAAATGGTAAGTTTTCTTCCCCGAATTGGCATTTTGGATAAACGATTTACAAACAATTTTACCCAATTCGTTGGTAGATTGTAAATGCACCAACGGTTGCGGCAGTGGCCAGACCTGTGCGGCAGATTGCAAGTGTGCCTGTGCTAGCGGTGGATGCAAGGAAAAGTCCGGAGGATGCTGTGGCAAGTAAGGGGCGTAGGCATGCCCGAACCGGAGTCGTTTGGAATCTCGCCTTGACGTCGGGAGGTGCGCACGAGGAGAGAATGAATAAATCATTTATTTATATCTAAAACGATTGTTTTGGTCATTTCGCATTAAAATCTTAGCTTTGACGGAAGAGTTTTTTCGTAGAAGGAAGGAAATACTTTCTCTCGAAAAAGTGGCGTTTGCATGTCACCACATCATTACATAAAAACGGTGCAAAATAGCAGCAAAGAAAATCTGCGCACTATTCCCCCGCGAATGGGTATGATTGAAACGGCAAAAAACATGTAGACTTGTCGATTTCAAAATCACACTCAATCCTAACTCAGCCGGAGACTATAAACACATCACAGTAGAGCTAAATACCCCATCGGGTATCGGTATTTTTATAAATATTGAAAAAAATAATAGTAGTAATAGAGTATTGCATGAATTTCTCCTTTTAACCCAATTTATCTAGTTTAGCAATCTAAGAGCTTTTTAAAAGTATTTACATCCTTCGGTTAACATTCTGAAATGTCATTTTGAGCTGCACCAAAATGTCCGTCAAGCAGCCCATAGTCCATAGGGAAGACTGCTGGAAGAAGGTTGTGCGTCTAACATTTCGTGGTGTTTTTCGAGTTTTTGTCCGTTTTGTCGGTAGCAAATGGACAAACGTACAGTGAAACAATATTTTAGCATGCACTAACAACAAACAGTTGCTGCCCCGCAGTCATTTGTTTACATCCGAACCCGTTCCAGAGTGGCTGAAGTGGTTGCTGCGTTCACCAAAACAAAACCATCGCTTTACAGTGCGGACCGTAGAGGTGGTGACACGAGCAGGCAAGGAAGCGGCTAATCCACACCACCACCTGCTGTATCAGCGGTGACCGAAAAGAGTGCAAGAGCGTACAGACATCAATTTGCTTAACAAAAGCCGACACTACCGCACAATGATGGGGGTCAATGAATGAAAGCGCATCTCCGGCATCCGGTTTCGATAACCGAAGGTTAGGCATCAAAAGGGTGCGAGTAGAAGCAGGCACAAACAGGCAGCACAGTATGCTGCGGCGTTGAGTATGATATTAGCGCGTCCCATTTGTACATTGTGTTGCATAGAAACCATACGAACGCAACTGTAACACTCTCATTGCCGCATCATCAGAACGCGTGACTGTGCCGGACATTTGCACGATGCGCTAACATCACTCCCAGCGTTCCGATCAGAAAGGCGGTACATAAACCAGATAGTAGTCGTGTGCGATTAGTAGGGAGGAAAAAAACCAATGCCGCCACGTCATCACGAAGTGATTAGACGTTTATTATCGCGTATCAGAACGCCCTGAACGTAACCGGTACGCGCGCAGCTGGCGTGTACTGAAACAATTGCTTCACATTCCACTGAGCCACACAACAACAAAAAACATGATTGTTCGGCAGTTAATGGGGCTAAATCCGTGGACGCGAGTGCTCGTATCGTTCCTGTTCGTGTGGGTACTGTTTGTGCTAATATTCTATTCGAAGCTCAACACGTCGCCATCGGGTGGTAGCAGTAGCTCTACCGACGGAGATGATTCGCTGAAGCGGCTCGAACGGGCCGTTCAGCAGCTGGAACGTTCGAAACAGATCGACCACGAGCTGCGTGTGCTAGTCGATGAGTATTTAGCCGATGCCGGTGCTTCGGCAGATCGCAAGGAACGCTTCATCGACGAGCTGGGAAACAAGCTCGAGCAAGATGGTGCCGCCGCCGGCAATTGGTTCGCCCCGGGCCGCCCCCGCAACGGACCTTCGCTCGAATACGAGCGACTGCGACGTCGCGTCGAAACGAACACAAACGAGCTGTGGAATTATCTGCGCACGGAGGTAACAAAGGTGCAGAAACAAGCGCAACGATCAGCACCCGAGCTGGTCAAACCACTCGATGCGTTCCTTACGCTTGCCGCCGAACATAAACGCTCTTTGTTGACAGATATCGAGCGAACGAGGATGAACGATGGATACGAAGCGTGGCGTCACCGAGAAGCGGCCGATCTGAGTGATTTGGTGCAGCGGCGTTTGACGCGACTACAGAATCCGGAAAATTGTTCTACCGCCCGGAAACTGCTGTGCCGGCTGAACAAGGGCTGTGGTTACGGGTGCCAGCTGCACCACGTCGTCTACTGTTTCATCATGGCGTACGCGACCGAACGTACGTTGATATTGAAGTCAAAGGGCTGGCGGTACCACAAAGCGGGCTGGGAGGAAGTGTTCCAGCCCATTTCCGACACGTGCCTGGACTCGAACGGTGCATCTCACGCCAGCTGGCCGGGTCAGTCGAACACGCAAGTACTGACGTTACCGATCATTGACTCGCTCAATCCACGACCTCCGTACCTTCCACTGGCGATACCGGCCGACCTGGCGCCACGTTTGATGAAACTGCACGGTGATCCGATCGTGTGGTGGATCGGACAGTTCCTCAAATACCTGCTGAAGCCGACCGGAGAAACACAACAGATGCTGGAGAATGGCATCGAGCGGTTGGGATTCAAGAAACCGATCGTTGGGTAAGATGATTCCGAAATTCGGCTAAGAATAGATAATTGGACTGGTTTTTTTGTGCAAATGTCGTTACAGGGTGCACGTACGACGGACGGACAAAGTAGGCACTGAAGCAGCGTTCCACGGTATCGATGAGTACATGACGGCTGTCGACGAGTACTACGATCAACTCGAACTGACGGAGAAAGTTGATAAACGGCGCGTGTTTGTAGCAAGCGATGATCCAAAGGTATAAGCTGTCCTTTTTTCCTCCATCACCAAGACACAAGTATGATAAACTAATACCACTGATTACTTCTTGATGGCAGGTAATCGAAGAAACGAAAACCAAATACCCGCAGTATGAGGTAATCGGTGACCCCAACGTGGCCAAAATGGCGGCCGTTTCGACGCGCTACACTGACTCCTCGCTGAACGGCATCATACTGGACATTCATCTGCTCTCACTTAGCGATTACCTAGTGTGCACGTTCAGCTCGCAGGTTTGCCGGGTAGCATATGAAATAATGCAGAGCATGTACCCGGACGCGTCCGGACGGTTCCGGTCGCTGGACGACATCTACTACTACGGCGGCCAGAACTCGCACAACCGGGAGGTCGTGCTGCCACATGATCCGGCCAGTCACGACGAAATTCAGCTACGACCGGGTGATCTGGTCGGAGTGGCCGGCAACCACTGGAATGGGTATTCGAAGGGCAAAAATCTGCGCACCAACCAGGTGGGACTGTTTCCGTCGTTCAAGGTGAACGACAAGATTGAGATAGTGGAACAGCCCGCGTATCCGTATGTGAAGTAGTCGTCCCGGCAACGTCCCGGACGACGTTTGACCATAGTGAGAGAACTGTAACGAATGGATCCTATTTGCGTTTATCGTTGTTTATGTGCTTGAAATGGGCAAAAGGGTGTGTGCATGGTGAATCGTACGAACGTGAATGGTATGAAACAGTTTCCCAGGAGAATGATAGAGCGTATGAATGATTCCTTTGCTGTGCGTGTGCGTGATAGTGAAAAATATTCGTTTTGTACATCATAGGCCAGTCGGCGATCATTTTTTCTATCTCGTTTTAATTACTGTTTCGTTCACCGGTTTAGATATCTGATTTTATGTATGATGGAACAAATAAGGTTGGACTCAATTAGCGAAGGTATCTTATAGATCCCTTATGTTTAGAAAGGATACCACTGTACAATGACAGAGAGCATACGGACAAACAAAAGTACTTGATATTAACACAATGCAAAAACTACACAAATTCATTCTGCCCAAAGCACAGCAGGTAAAACGGTGAACAAATGTTCAATGCCAATGCGATATTAGAACAAAAAAGTGAGCTAAATGAACACAAGCAAAAGGATCGTTTTTTTTTCTTACAGCTAAGTATAGGAAATATAGATCAAGATAGAAATTCGCAACATTTCGCGTTAACATTAGGAAATTAAAGCAAGCGTACCACGAGAATCTTGTAAAGATTACCATCGCAATTTGGCTAAACTTTGCAGGGACGAACCGCCGATGAAGAGTTATTTTTGTGTAAGCTGTGAAAACTTAAGAAAAGCATTAAACAAATCCCATGCCAATAACCCCTCAACATGAACACCGATTGCCGAGTATGATAAGCAATGAATCAACTTCGCAGCATAAAAAAATAAGTTTATTTATGGTAAAAAGCAACAAAAAATTGCGTTTACGCTTGTTTACACTTCGTCGCCAAAAGACAGAAAGAACCCTGCTTTTATGGGAAACAATACAGCCTGACGTACCAGCTGTCAAACGGCGGGGAAGGGGGCTTATTTTGTAAACAAAACAATCTGTACGTTCTTGTTCGTGCACTGGTGGGAGTGTTTTTCGCTAAAAGGATATTCGTCAAGAGAGCGATGCTTTCAGCAATGATTAAAGACCATCAGGCCAAGCAGGCGGCCAAAAAGGAAGATCAAGGTAAGTGAATAAAGAGTTTATATTTACATAGGTAGCTTGTATAAGACCTTCCTTTACGTACCTAGAGCGCCGTCGAAAGGAAGCAATCATGTCTGCAAACGAGCTGACGCAAAACTTGGTCGATCACCTTAACGTTGGGTAATGGTTACGGTAGCACAACCCGAACGACCGGTCTTTTTCCATTAAAATACTTTTTCCGTTTTCAGCGTTGCCCAAGCGTACCTCAATCAGAAGCGGCTGGACGCGGAAGCCAAACAGCTGCATGTTGGTGCTACAAACTTTGCCAAACAGACATCCCAGTGGCTGGCGTTGATAGAGAATTTTAACGGCTCCTTGAAGGTTCTTAGCAAGTGTAGTTTTTTTCAATCATTGTTTGTTCATTAACTCGGTTTGTTCATTACAGGAAATCGGTGACGTGGAAAATTGGGCCAAAACAATCGAAAACGATATGAACGTCATAACAACTGCTTTGGAAATAGCGTACAAGACAAGTAGAGACAAATGAAATGGAACCGCGGAGCAGCAGCTTTTCACATTGTACATTCTATTTTCCATCCATGCTTTTGTTGCATTACATTTTTTTACGCAAAAGATATAATTTTAACATTCCTTACCTATCTCAAAAGCTAGATTACTTTCACCTAGTCAGTGAACTGTGGGCGAGAACAAAAATTGTGAGCTATGCGATGGGCATGAAATAAACACATTATGGCAATAATCTGACGTCGCCTAAAAATAGTGAAACCGAAAATGTAGTCATGAATTTATTATTAGAAAATCTCCCAGAAACGATGCAAACGATAATAAAACACAGAAAGCTCCCCGCCGAGAAGCTACCGCATAGGACGAGTATTAAACATGGCAATGTAACCCCCGCTGTGCCAACTGTCACAATCATGCTGTCATTCGGACAAACGGAGGAGCCTGACGTATCTGTGTGCGTGCAATTGTGCGAGCGTATGTCCCATAACAATAGGTGTGAGCGAGAGTGGCAACACACGCGTAACAAGGCAGACACGAGTCAGGTCGTGAGAAATCGTACATTCGAAAGAAATACCAATTGCTACTACTACACATTGGCCGAAGGAAAAAAAACACGCTCAGTGGCTCTACCTTCTTCGTCTATCACTACGTGCCGTCAACAGAAGTTTTAGGTTTGTGATAATTTCACGCCGTGCGTTTTTATCTTTCACGCGATAAGTGATTATTCTCGGCCGTGTGTGTGCGTGCGTTCGAACGTATGGCGGGGCGCATTCCCGAACAGACACTGGGGCAAATCGACGGTAAAGGTTCTTCGGCGGATCACGGGGGTCGTCGTGATCAACACCCGTGTCCTCAAACAGCGCACCTGTTCTGCGTGTTTTAATCCCTCTCAAGAGTGCACTTTTAGAGTACACCAAAGATGACAAGCAAACCCCAATAACACTGCACCGAGCCATGTGTGCCATAGCGGTGACGTTGTACGAGCAGACATCGAAAAGGAAGAAAAGTGTGCAAAAAGAAAAGAATTGAGAGTGTGCAAAAAACGCAATATTTGGAGCATACCAAAAGCAAGTGTGGCTTTCTGTGTGAGTGAGTGGTGTGTTTGCGGAAAGGAAATTTCGCGAATGTATATTTTGTGCACCAACAGCAGCATCGCGGTTTTCATGCGGCTGGTAAAAATGGAACGAGAACGTCCGTCTGTTGCTGGTGGTGACCTCGAAAGATGAAAACATTCTGATGGATTCTGCCTTACGCCAGTACAACCCGTGCAAGCGGTGGAACTAATGGACCCAGGGGACATTAGAAAATAAAACGAGCGAAAATATTGCTTCGAGAAAGCATGTCCCGTGGAGCAATCCGAGCCAAGACGACGTTTCTCCATATGAAGTCACGAAACTGTCGCGTCAACTATGCTGTGAGTGTGTGTGCGCGCGCTAAAACAAGCTAGCACGATGTGTATGTGTGTTTCAGAAGCTGCGAAGTAGGCAATAACAACAATAGCTATAGCAACATCACCATCATCATCAGCAGATTCCAGTAGAAAACGTCATCCGTCATGTCTCACGGGGCGGTAGATAGCAGAATAAAAAAATGAAATAAACATGAAAGAAGAAACAATTACTCCACTGAGCCATACGTAGTGGACGAAATCTGGATCCTAATGTTCCATTTGTTTTGTCTGTGCGTCCAAGAAAATGTATTCCCGATCTCCTGCGTGGATGTTGGTCAGCCCGCGAGGGAATTCCGGATGCATGACTCCTCGTGCGTGTGTGCATATACAACCATACACGCCTTTTCTTGAAGCGATTGTGAGTCACCTCCGTTTGGATGGTGGTAAAACGACTCTTTGTCTTACCATTAGTAGATGTGCACTGTATGGAATACTCATTTCCTAGTGTCCAGTGCTGCTAGGCACTCGTAATCCTTGTCATTAAAAAGGATTCGGAATTACCGCGTGTATTGCTGAATCGTTGGTTCTAGCATTGTTTGCACGTATGCAGAAACAAAGACCGTTATTCGGTGGTGAGGCAATCGTGATAACGAATTAAACGACATATAACATAGTCATCCGTCGTCGTCGTCGTTGTTGTCGTGTTCGTGGTTGTCGCATTACCCCGAGGGACCGTGATTTGCAATTGATAAGCGAACCTTCGTCAACGTGTGCTCCAGTTTTCCAGCTCGCCTGCTCAATATCCCTCCAGGGCCTTGGCGACGGTTATCCTTTCGCGGGACGGGTTGTTACGTAGTAGGCATTTGTGTGTTTCGAAGTTTTTAGTGTCATTGTAGCCTTGTCAATAATAGTCTTTTTACGTTCGTTTTAATTTACCATCTTCTTGTACAGTGAGCATGCAGTCGTTGTCGTGCAGAATCGGCTAATGATGAGTGTTGCTGGATACGTCCGGTTCGTGTGTGTTCAGTGTTTGCGGTGCTGATAAGGAATCATCGAGCACAAATCGGTGAGCAGCAGCTTGTGTCAGGTGAAAGACACACGCGGCCCCTGTCAGGTGCAGGTGACCAACGATAAACGACCACTCGGTGCGC
>JXWZ01012314.1:0-17839 GCA_000956215.1 Anopheles farauti No. 4
GGGGAAACTCTTCGGAAACTTGTCAACCCGAGTGCCATCGACGAGGAAATGGAGCACCCGGGGACTGGGGCGGGGAATGGAGAAATTTGATCTGCCAGTCGCTGATGAAGTTGCTTCCACTAAAATAATGCAGATTAAAAAGTTTCCATTCCACGTTAGTGCCACGTCGCTTCATCCGGATGCGCCCCTTCCCCGGGGGGTGGAAGCGGGTAGTGGAACGCGCGAACAATAACAAAAAAATAATAATAATAAACCTTGCTGCGTCAGGGGTCCGCATCCGGATGGATGGTCCTTTAGGGGGAAGTGAGGCCGAATTGAATGGGTGACGGCTAAAGTTTCCTTGCGAAAACACAAAGCCACCCGCTCGTGGAACGTTGCTGGGAGAAGAAGAAATATGGCATCATCTTGACAGGCAGTTGCTCAACTTCCTTCCAATGCACCGTGAGTTTCTCGCCACAGCGGTGGTGCCGATTAGTACTGAGGTCAGATTAGCCCGCCACGAGATGAAACCGATCCCAGCACCTTACCACCTTACCGTGTGGCGTAACATACTTTCCTGACCCCGTTTCGTGAACACCACTTCCCATCCATTCCGTAATGCATTATCGTGAGGTTATGTTGTGACGAGTCTTACCAGCGTAACCTTTGCCGCTACTTTGCCTTTGCAGCGCGATAATGCCAGCGCGCGATGTAAATATCAACACAAATCGCAATCAAATGAGTCCCGCCAACAACTAGAATGTAAATAAAAACCCATTCCACACGCGTGCGGAATGGAACTGAAATGGAACAGCTGCACGAGTTGATAAGTGGAAAGCAATGAAAATCGTAGCACGATCGTTCACCGTTCTAAAATTACTTCTAGAATGATGTGGATGCAGATAAAGGGTAGAATTTTATTAGAAAAACATTCCTGTTCTCATGCTGAATGATTGATTAATGTTATAAAATAATACAGTGACGAGAAATGAAATCAATATACTTTCAGTTTTATTGAATGTTTTCACTTGTGATGTTATCTTTAGTTTCAGTTTCAATTTAGGTTTAGCAGAATATTATATCTTTAAGTTTCTTTTTTTGTTTATGTTTTATTCTTAATGGTTTACTTAATTTCCATTTTATGTGTTTAATTTTCTTGTTTGATTATAATTTTACGCTAGTTTTTCTTTAATGAGCTCGTATCATTTACGCTTAGCTGCAAATTATTTGTCTTTTATGCTTTAAATTTTGAGATTTTTTAATGTTCACTTAAATATGTATCCTTTTTTATTTATTGTTCACCCTCAAGCAAATGTAATGTAATACCTCCAACTGTTTCTCCAATTGATTTAACCTACTGATACATTTGATTCCTTTTTTGTCTGCGAGACAAATCGATCTCGGCTATTGACACAAATTACAAAACCAAGCACCCAGACATCAATTCAAGGTTAACGATAGGAAGCGTACGGGAGGAGCAAACAGCTCCCATAACAAACCCAAACCGGGTAAACATTCCTGCACTCCCCTGTCCCCGCGAAGGACCCCAGCCAGCACACCCGGCCACTAGCAGCGTCCGTAAAGTGCGCGCCGAAAGCCAAAAGTCAAACATTAACGATGCCCTGTGAAGTAATCGAAAACATCGTTCCGCCTGTCTTCCATGGGTTAGTGGCGGTTCAATTGCTCCCGATAGACACCACCACAGCGCGGGCCGACAGACAGACAGTCAGAGACCGAGACCGACCGACCGACGGATCGAATTTTCAGCGTACCGAAAAATCTTCGACTGCGGTGCAGAGTGGAGCAGCTGGAAAGGGTTTATTTCGAACTTTCCGATTACGATGGTAATCGTTCCCAAATGCACACCTCCCACACCACGAAAAAGGTGGTGCAGGAAACAGGGAGGGACGAGGGGGAATGGAATTGAGGGAAGAAATTGAAATTGTTTTTCCGCTTTTGGTCTCATAAAATTAATCGTTTTACAGTCCAATAAAATGGATCGGGTTAAAATTTCATCACAAAATGCTTTTTGAAGTACAGTGGTGCAAGCGAGGCGGATGGGAGGGAAGGGTCGGTCGTCGAGTCCATGATCAGCTATCAACGCAAAACAACCTCCCGCCTCCCACCCCCTCTAACACTCCCCATCCGTGCATGCAAAAACCGTCACCCACCCGAAATTGCATTATTCATTTGGGTTTAGTTAATCCAAATCGGCGTGTAGAGTTTCCACCATTTATCTCTCGCTAACTAGCGAACAACCACACCGCAGTTCGGGTCGGGCTATCGTCATCACGTCCGTCCGGTTCCGGTGCACCCTCCCCTCCCTCCATTCCCACCCGAGGCACAGGCACACATTCGGGACACATAAATTAGTTTCAAATTGATTACGGAACACGCGACCGTGCGGGATGCAGTTTTTGATGGGAGCACGGAGGTAGCAGACGAGCAGGCCATGATTAAAACGCTCCCTACCAAACACAACAATAAAAACGCTCATCAACACACACACACACACACATAGGCTCGCTCGCTTTCGGAGACCAACCCGAGCAATGGGATTTGCATAGCGAAGAGGAATATTAGCCAAAAATTGACCACCGTTCGCCAGACGCAAGCGTTTCATTTTTCGACACCAATTTTACCGCGCCAGGGAAAGGGAAAATTGTTTAAATCAGATTTACAAACAATAAACGGGGCTACGGGGCGCGGGTTGCGGGACGGTTGACGGTGAGTACAAATTTGGTGCGGGATTAGCCCGTGCGTTTATCTGACCAAATCCGATCTACAGCTTACCGTGTTTTGGGGGCGATTTAGTGCCCGTTTCGGGCGATCTGTAAGCCTGGACTGTCTTAAATCGAACGAACCGGTATGTGTCGGGTTCGAATTAATGTGATTATTAGCAAATGTCCATAATTATGGGTACACTGTGCTGCAGAAAGAGAACGATTAGAAATTTAATTATTAGAACTTGTAAAGATTTGTCTCATTCCCTCACACCGGAAACATTAAGAGATACTAACAAAAAAGATGGTTTGGTTTTTGTTCCACATTTGAAAACTCGTTTAAAATAAAAAAAAGTGTTGAGCCGGTTTGATTGCTGGACTACATTTTCGTGTGGATTTTTTTTTCAACAACCTTGATTTTTTTTTAGTTCATCAAATCAATCTGCGTTTGATCCTTTTCCAGTTCATACTGTATTTGCTAAAATCTGTCACACTGATTAAAGCAGCCATCGCTTTTACACAAATTGCATGAACCGTGACACACATGACACATCGGCTGCCATCAATGCTTTTGAATTGATAAGGATTAACAACGATTGATTTGACTTTCCTCGCATTTCAAAGCGCAATCAATAAATTGGTTGCAACTACAACTACCACTAACACCAACCAACGGAGGAGTTGTATAAAATCACGGCAAATCCCGCACCAAACCTGCTAATCGCGAAAGTGCATCGGATCGAAGCGCAGCTTGCTTGCTTCACGAGACACAAAGTTGCTCCACTCAACAGAAATCCCCAGCCCGGCAGTGGTGAGTAGCATTGCACGGAGTTTCGTTCATACAAGTTTCGTGCTAGTTTCGATGATCTATTTTCCTAACCATCTTCAGCGATGAAATTGGTGTGGTTTGTCATGTTCCTGGTGGCGCTGGTATGCGGCGCGTTCGGGGAGGAATGTCCGCAAGGTTTCCAGCAGAAAGATGGCCAATGTGTAACGAACCGTCCCGTCCACGGACAGTGTCCCACATCGTCCAAGTACGATCTCAACACGAACCTGTGCGTTGCTAATAGGTAGAACTACTCCTGTGGCTGGCTGGCGATGGCGATGGTGTCGGCGTTGGTGTGATTGAATAAATTTGCTCACGAAAACTCACGAAACTCAAACACTGCACCGAGTCCTGTTCGAGTTTGATCCGAAATTCCGTCCTTTGGAAGTGCGAACGTGTGGGAGACGCCGTAGCGACGCCATGGTTAATGAAAGCTGGATGGGGTGCAAGGTTTAAAATGGAACCCGGAACTTATTTTCTTTAAACTGGAAACGAATTTAAAACACGGTATGCTCTTACACGCTCGTTTTATTTCTAGTTGTGAACACACAGGTTAAGCTTCGCGCTGTAGGTCGATCCCTTCGGGCAGTCGCCGTGCACTGGACGGTTGCTGACGCACTTGTTGTTCTGCGACTTGAACCCTTTCGGGCACGCGTCTCCGGCAATCATGCCGACCAGGGCGAGCAGGAACGTGATGAACCACAAGAATTTCATTTCTAAATTCGTAAAACAGAAAACCGATACAAATTCGTAAGAAATCGCGGAAAGGTTCACACCCGCGCGCTTGTGCGCAACTTACTTGGATTTGTTTTGGAAGATGATTTGACCCAAAGCGTAATTTAGGCGTACTGTCCAAATCTGACTATACTTCTGGTGAACCGATTCGGTGCTTTTATACTGGCGGGGTTTGGCATGGGTTTGATTACGCGCAGCCAAATCAGTTTTTTTGTGAACTTTTTTTTTGGCATCACAACGATGTGGATTGCACATTGAGTGAGCCTTAATCAGGGGAAACGTTAATGAATCCAAACAGGCGGATTTTTCTGGTTCGACATCAGCTGTTCTTGACCTACCGATAACCCTCAACGGGTGGTAAACAACGAATTAAATGAAACTGAAGTAAGCAAAGGGTTATGCATGTGTACCCGACGATCGCTTTGCATCATAACCAGAAATGTTTTCGGGTACATACTTATGCTTGTATATTCACTGTTTTATCGTTCCATATTTAGATTAATCAACTACGAATAAAAACGCCAAGCAATTGAAAATTATAAATCAATGATATCATAATTAAGTAACCTACGACAAGGAATTTTTTGTTGTTCTTTAGAACTGCTTTTGAGTTTGGTATTGGTTTGAATTTCAATAATTGAAACGCTAAAACATCATTACATAAGTCGTTAATTTGAAATTATAATTGCCACAGTATAATACGCAACAGCGCCATCTATTGACAAACCATACCACAGTATAACTATGTTTATCGGAGCCGGTAATTTATTTATTCATCTTGCGATAGAAACACCGGTTGAAAAAAATACACAAATTAGTAAATGAAGGATAAATTTATTTGAAGGGTCTTTTTTGAGTAATAGCTCAAAATAACTCCCGTGATTTCTATGTAATTGTTTTTATTTGATTTGACCTATAATCGATCAACTAGTCCATAGTGCGTGTGTCAATCGCAATGCGCTTGCTTCGAATTATTGTGTTGTCAATATTGACAGATATGTGATTGTCATTAGTGTCATTGTTTGTCAACGCAGAAAAAATATTATTTTTCTTAATCGTAAAAAGTGATTTTGTAAGTTTACACAATAGCCTGAATAATGTTGGTAATTATTAATAAATATTACGAACCTTTCAGGTAGCAGGCGTGCTGCAAAACATTTGTTTGCATTGAGTTGCAATCGGTTCGGTGTAGGAGCTCGAAAAGGGCCTGCCGGATCTTGCTGAACGTTCCGGTAAATAAATTGCACGGCCGATAAAATGCTGGTATCTCGTGCACTGTTGGTCGGCAGATTGCTGAACCGCGGTGCTATTGCATCGAAAGCCACCCAGACCGGCCTTCGCAACCAAATCGTACGACATGGGCATGAGTGAGTATCGACCGTCGCCAAGAAGATGCTACCGCTGATCAGTCCATTATGTAATTGTTTTGGTTTTCTTTCGGTTTTCCGTGCAACATTCCTGTGGCCACCTTCGTCCTCAAAACAACAAATGCGTATAACAAACTTTGTGTGATGGTTGTGACGACGCTTTAGTTGGTCCTATCGAGTGAACGGTCCGAAACCGGAGATGCTCGCACGGGTTGGCGCCCAGGTGGCTGGAGGTTTCATGTGGTGGTGGGTGCTGTGGCATCTCTTCCATGAATACGAACACATTACGGTAGGTGTTGAGTGGTAACTTAACCTTATTGGCTTACTAATTCTGAAGCTTTACACATTTTAGGGTGAGTTCGATTACCCCGATCCATCTGCATGGACCAACGCCGAGCTGGGAATTCCAGCGGACGATCTTGACGAATAAGGTTCACTGCCAGACAATTCGTGCTCTAATTCTGTGCTTTAGGAACATCCAACAGATTCGGTTGTAAATAAACAGTGCCGGCTGTAGCATAAAACTGGATATGGAATGGTTAAATATGTTTTCTGTTCCGGATGCTGGATTAGGTCCGTGCAATTTCGAAAAAAATGATAATCGGGATTGCTTTAACAGGATATATCTTACATAGTAGAACAAGACGCTAGCTAAATAAGAAGAAATTTTACAAATCGAACAATAATTTGTGATTTGTCAATAAGCAGTTGACCAGTAGCAGAAAATACGATACAACCAATGCATAGTGTTTGAAACACTTCAACCTGATTTGAATTTTCGTGTGAAATTGTTTCTTTATTTGAGGAAATTATATTCATACTTCAAATAGAGATGAGATCCACATCCCAGTCTAACTATGATGAGCTAACTATGTCCTGTCTGAAGTGGTGTAGTCAGCATAACTTAAGGCTACAAAAAATTATTATCTCATTCATTGATGGTCGATCGTGTCGTTACTTATACCGAGTGAAAGTCTTCCTCCCTGCCTTCGGTCCGCCTAGCTTAGCGTTCTTATGCCATACTTTGGGAAACGGTAAGTAACAAGTCACCATGGCAACGATAGTTATCCTTCTTTAAAAGAAACCAGCTAGAATTAAAGCCCAGTTTATTCGCCAGTACCATTTACGTGAGTCTGTCGTTTGAAAATTCATATCAAATTTAATCGAAAAGCAAATCGAATTTACTGTCGGATGTGTTAAAGTGTAATCTGCAGTAAGTAAATTAAATTTTTACACTGTTTCGCCTTAAAAACACCTAACACCGTTACCTATATTAGATATTCCTCTATAACAGTAGTTTCCATCAATAAAACAAGTAGCAAGACGCAGCAACTAGGTGGAAAATCGAATCCCATAAATAAATCGGTCAGTAATAGAATTATGATTAGCATGCACCACGGCGCTGTGTATCATCGTCCATCGCCGATGAGCTCGTACCACAATCGTTCCCATCCTCCAACGGCCTGGACCGGACCGCCAAAATCATCTTAAACGTGTCAATAAATGCACGTGTGGCGTGAGGGAAAGCGGAAGCCCCGTCGCATCGATTAGAAAACCGTTCACCAAAACGGGCAGGTCGAAGACCATTTTCCGCACATCAATCTTGCCGAGCGGTTCCTCCGGCGCTGAAGCGAAGTGAAGGCCAACACACATGCGTCTATTCCTTCGAAAGGCAAACACCATCATCTTCACCTTCTCCCTATTTGACGACATTCGATATCTGTCACCCCCGCTTGGAAAATATTAGCTTTGATCAGGCCTCTCGGGATAGGTCACAGCTTGTGCTCAGACAGCGCTGGAAGTGGATCTAATTGAATAAATTACTCGATTATTGATGACCGAGCTGGAAGTAGCACGGACCGAGGGATGAATTCCTTTTAGCTTGCTCTGTGAAGTATTCTTATTTTTTCCATTAAAGATTGGCAAAAATATTATATCCACCGAATTCTTATTCGTCGCACACACGTACAGACACACAACATATGACTTGCTTCGTACAATATTGATTCCGAGAATATGGATTTTCCCCACACTTCGGAACAGAACAGAGCTATTATTGAAAAGTGTTCACTTACCGGCTCGCCTCCGGACAGATCCACCATCGGACAATAAAGATTTATATTGCTTGTCGTCAAAAATTCGCATGCTTTATGTATGACAACGGTCGACAATGGGACTGAAAGCGGTGGAAGGATATAGGATTCGCTTCCCGTAGTCGGATTTACATTATTTATTTTTCACTTCTTGGAATCATTGCAATTCCCCGAGGTAGCACACCATCCACCTAGGGTGAGATAGAATGGCTTCGGCCGTCCTTTGCAACCCCAGCACTAAATTTGGACTAGTCAGCAGTAATTTTAAAACGTATGACCTTTACGGAGATTGAATAAATGTGGTCCATTTCCCCGATCGTCCTCGTCGGCACGAACGTTTTAATGTGCATTGTTGGCAAGAATTAACCACTTAAAGCGGTAACTCAGGGCGGCTTCAGGGCGAACAGGAGCGAGATAAGAGATAAATTAGATTTACACTATGGAGTAAATTAAAATGTTCAATTAAAAGCACCACCGGACCACTCGGTTCGAGGCTCGATAAATCCGGGATAATCGATGGATCACTGCTATCTACTCCTGTAGCAAACGGAATGCACTCGCAGAACCGAATGTTGGTAGTGCGGACAGGCTACACAATGTTCGATAGCCATGAAAAACGCGGGCGACAGACGAAATTGGCGAAATGGCTAAGTAGTTCTTAATTTGTACTGATCGCAATCAACAGGAACCGACCGCCGTTTACAGCCCGGGCAGTGTTCGATAGAGTGAGCCGGAGCATCGATGTCGGAGAAAGTTGTTCAATTAAATTTAGCTTTCCGTGCATCGCAGTGGGCCATACATCACTGCAGCCACCATGGTAACACGGGCCGGGCGAATCACGGACAGGAAAGACAGTTTTACTGAAATTGGGAATGTTCGGCTTTATTTATCGTATCCGCGTTTGCGGTGTTACAGATTGGATTTTTTGTGTGCAGGTTTTACCCGGGATTGACGAACAAAGCTGCTCGATGATGTTGGTCCTGCCAGAGAGTAATGGTTGCGAGTTGGAACATTCCTTACCATCGAAATGTGGCTTTTGGAATGTGGTTCATATGATGATGTTTTTCGAAATATGTTAGCTTTTCTTGGTATAGTGTTTATATTTTTTTCACTGTTTTTGTTATGAATTATTTTACATTAATGCGTATTGAAGGACTTTCTCTCCGCTTCGATGAAAACCATAATTCTATACACTATTCAAGGGGTGCATTTGTGCTTGTTTTCCAATATTTTTTTAAATTTCTAGTTTTATGAGTTTTTTTTTTCGTTACCTATTTTACTCTTCCTAGTATACTCTTTACATACTTTATCAATCGCTTTTCTCATCAGAACACTACCTTGACTAAAAGTTTTGAAAATGCAATCCCAATCTAACACCGCCCTAACGTCGAAAGTGTCAATATCGCTTTCGCGTAACTTTCCGCATGCACTCGAGGCGATCGAGTTTTCCTCGAAACGAAGCACCACCAGACTAGACTAGCGTATGTTGAACTTTGTTCGAAAAGTACACAGCAGAGGCGTATAAAAAAGAACGTATAAAACTGCTACACATTGCAGTGCAATCGTCTTCGACTTTGGTGGTGGTGTCCGGACCGAAATGAGAAACGCATCGAATAAAATTTATGCACTTTTGATGAATTTATAGTCCCCAACAAGTCCACGGGGATTACGGCGGTGCTGGTGCTGATTGTCCACCCGGTCCGGCTGCATCCACTGCGTTGCAATACTACAAATCCAGCACGAACCGGGGCGTAAACTTTGCCGCCAGTCCGGGGCAGACTTTCGCTGACGAGGTTGTTGAATGCGACAGTTCGCTGCGATCCGGTAATGAGAAGTAACGCCGGCCGGCCAGGGCAGGCGGCGCTGAATCGTTTGGCTTCCCATAAAAGAGGATAAACACTTTTCTGTCCCCGGTCTCGATGAACTCCGCTCGAGGGTGTGGAATTGGATTTATTCGGTTTTGGCGGTCGGTTTCGGAAGTCAGCATCATTGGAATGGAGGGTACGGTTCTTCTCTCGCTCTCTCACTATCTTTCTTTCTCGCTCTTTCTCTCGCATAGCATCCGAGTGTCTTCCCAAAAGCGTCCCATCAACGGTGGCAACGTTTGGCCGTGGTGCGATAAGGGTTCGACTCGGCTTTAATCCAGTAAGCATCCACGAAACGAATGGAAAACACTTTTCCGGAGGTTTACTACTGAATAGGTGATTCGTAATAAGTCGTGGCGTTGGTGAATGATTTCGTTAAGCTGCCGAGGCCACAATAATTTCCGAAACCACGCGAGGGATATCAACTCGGTACATTCGAGTTAGGCTCTTAGGCGGTGCTCAGCGATCGCTTTAGCTATTTTTCATTTCAACAACCGTATAAATAATATTTTTAATTAATCAACCAATAAACGTGGTCACGCACGCATCGGTTAGTAATTAATTCTCCTCATTCGACGATTGTTTTTGCCATAAAAATGCTAGCATTTTGAAGTTTTGATTAATGCCTCAACGACAGGGTCAACGCGAGTTGCGATTGCTACCACCGCCTACTTGTTTGTTTTATTCAATGACAAACGATGACAAACTACTGGGAAGCGGTTTTGCTTCCTTTCACGCCCGGAACCGACCCGGAATGTCAGAGTGTAAAATTTATTACGCATTGCTTTCGGGTTTGCCTTTCGTTCACGCAACTTTATTTCGCAAATCAATTCCTTTCACTAACAAACAGCGTGAAATGAAATCGATTCGTAAATTATACAACGAAAGGCGCGCACACGATGGAAATAGAAACAATATAAAATTATCCAATGCGAAAGGAAAAACATTGAAACCTTTTTAGCGGCAAAGAACACCTATAGCAAATGATTCTAATGCTAAAAACACGACAAAAAACAGCGACTTGGGGAACTCCCGCAGTGGCTTTCCCCGAGTACGATAAGAGAGCTTTTCGGTCTTATAAACAAGGACGAGAAGAAAGAAAAAAAAAAACACGCTTGCAAAATTAAAGAGGATATTTTCCGGAGAAAATCCACTTTCCTCCTACTTGCGGCGGCATTGCGACCAAGACGCTCCAATAATTCACCCACGCACGGGGAGGAAAAAAAATAGGTGGAAAAACTTTCAAAGCTAGTGGGACGAGGAGCGGATCGAAACGGAAATAAAATTTGCATTTGCTACGGGTAGAACCAATCCGGCGACAGCCTGCCTCGCAAGGCACCTGAAACCGAAACGGCAAAGACAGGAAGTACTCACATTCGCGCTCGCACACAGACACAATGTCTTTCGATTTGATCGAGGATTTCGATTGACTTTTATCCATCGATTTTCTCTCCAAACACACACACACACACACGCTCAGCAGTGCACAGCTTCACGGCAATGGCTAAAGGAAGCTCCAGTCGATAAGAAGGCACGCAAAACCCGGAGCTACACACTTATCTTTCGAGACAATTTGAACAACGTAGAGAGAGGGTGAGTGCGCGCGCGCTTGCTTGAGGAATGCTTGAAAACGACGTGCCTTCTTTTCGATTCGATCGACTTCTTTTCGATTTCATCAGTTCTCGAGCAAAGGCAAGCATAAATAAGCCACTCATCATGCCAAGCGCTAGCTGCGTTTCTCCGTGCGTGCTGCTCTCTAAAGCGGGCCGCACGGGGCTTATTGGTTTGGGGAGGCGTAAAAGTCACCCTGGCCCATACACGGTGGTGATTCGATCCGGAGTGATTTTTAAGGACTATCATCATAATCATTTTCTCATGACGGGGCGAAGTGCGGCCAGAGTTGTACTCTTTGCTTCATTTAAGTAACATATTTCGAACGGTGCCGCTCAAGGGTGCTCTTGTGCGTGAAGCCGACCGCCGTCTCATACGTGAAGATATTTTGCAACCACCCACCAGAGCACAAGCCCGAGGCTATCCCGATCCAATTGCTTGTGAGAGAAAATACTCAAAAAAAAAAAACCATACCGTTCGCTTACGCACCATCGTTATCCTTTCTGGGAGCTGCCAGAAAAAAAGCGCCCGAAGGTATGCAAAGTCAGGCATGGTGGGTTAGTGAAAGCGGAACGTTTTAAGGAGCGTTGCGTGCGGGCGGGGTAGTATTGTTGACATGTAATTTGGGCTTTGGCAATCCGAAATGGGATTATGAGATGTGATTAAATCATTTCCACGCTAGCGCTCGTCCCCATACGTGGCGGTAATACGCTTCGTTGCTCATCGCTTACTTTGATGGATTTTTTTTTTGTAAAGAAAAGAACATCTCACCTATCAACCGCAATCCCGGGGCCGCACAATCTCTGCTACAGCGGTAATAGACTATACATCGACCGGGCGGGAGGATTTTAAAGCTTCAAAACATGTCTTGAATCGTAATTGGTTCGATTACAGCAGCCCGATGTGTGTAACAAATGATGCCGAACCGTAGCGCACGGATAATCGAGTCAATGAAATCCGGTTCGACAAGATCCGGTTGCGGGTCCGGGAGAGGGAGAGCTTTTTTTTTAATTTGCTCGCAAACCCATGTACACCATATCATATTCTGTGCTCGTATTCGAGGGAAACACTTTATTTGCACCGGCAACGGCAGCATCCGAGGCAATCCGACGGGCGTGTAGCCTAGCGCACCAGGAACCATCGTTGCGCCTTGCGAGCGAAATCGAATTATCGCCCCACATCGCCCTACCGGCCCCGACTGTGGCGAATGGGACACCGGTGAAATCAGTTTTAAATTGAAAATCGGTACCAGAATCGGCAAGCTGTCCGAAATGTGCAACACCCTCTGCAGCCAGGGCGCACCCAATCGGTCCCCACGCGCACTGTAATATCACGTATTTTATCTAACCCGGAGCGCTCACTTCCGGTCACAGAATGCGACAGCAACGACACCGAGATCTTGTGCGGGGGACCGACATCGGCCAAAGGCATTAAGTTCGGGGGCCGCACACACACACACACACACTCCCGGGGTCTCGAAATGTGAACCCGGCTCGATTGCAATGCAACCTGACGTCCGGAGAGCGAACCGAATGAGTGCACCAGGTTGGCAATAATTTCCTCCTTTTTATACCTAGGCGTCGTCGTCGTCGTCGTCGTCGTTGTCGTCCAAACGGTAGGAAATTGTTTTTCCAGTGTCGTTGCTTTTCCTTCCGTTCCGGCAGTGCCGGATCCTGGCTGCTTCGAGTCCGGCACAGCCGTGCACATTGCAACAAGTATCGACTTTTGTTTTATTTATAAGATTTGTAGCCTCCCGGGAGATTAAACGCTGAACCTGGACGGACCGAAGAGGCAGCGAATGTTTAGGGTTTAAAGATAAATTTCCCCGAACAATCGACACAATTTATTGTGAGGAAACAACGCAAGACAAATTTCGCCCTCAAACCGACCACCCTCCCCCTTGGCCTACTTTTGGCATTTTTGAGCAGCACTAAAGTACACAGAAAACTTGCTCACATTCTTAAAGACCCATAACGGGGTTCGGTACTGTTGTTCTAGGCAAGGGATGGTTCCGTTCGGATGGAAATTAACACGCTTCACCTGAACGCTCCAGTTTGTTTAAGCCTTTCGATTTTCGGGTCGACCACATGCCATTCCCATCGGCCAATCGAAATCGGTCCGTTCCAATCGACAGGTAATTAATTCGATACACAACAAAACCTCACCCAGACTATCCGGGCGGTGCACCGTTAATCATGGAAATCGGTACCAAACATCCCACGGCACGGGAAAACGGGCTAAGACGGTGTTTTAAGTTTTGTGCGCCAACGTTCACCAGAAACACGTTTGTTCGTGCACAAAAACAAGGACTGAGAACCGGCGCCAGATGACTGTGCCGTTTCTGTGAAGGGTTCGATTGCGTCAAAGAAGCTTGATGAAACGTTTACTTATAGTTTGTCGAACAGATATTCATGGATTCTTGTAAAATTAGAAGGAAATTGTAAGTCGATTTTCAAAATTGATATCCCTTTTTGTAAGTAGCACATTATCTTTCTGAATCTTCATAAAGACTTAAATAAAGAAAAAAAATAATGGTTTAATTCCACGATTCCACGATTAGTTTGAGGCAGTGGTCGCCTTCAGTGCACCTCTAATGATGACGATGATGAATAGTATTAATTATTCCATCTGGGTGCAGCCGTTGGGAAACTTTGGCCCAAATCTTCGCGATACATTGCGCTCCTTTGTTGCTGGCCGCGGTAAGGATCTGGGAAAGGTAGCTTCTGATAAATCACCCCAAACTGGAGGCACCATCCCCAGCCACCGGTTCGCATCGTCACTTCAAAACTTTGGTTTCGCAAAACATAGCGAGTCTTCTGCACACGCCAAGATAGGACGACCGCAAACACCACACACATAAGGCACGGAAGAAGCTGGCATTGGTGACGATGGCTCCGTTTCATCAGACTGTATCTGTGTGCCCGCAGATGTGCGTGTGAAAGTGGGCACACAGAAATAACTAGAAGCACACGAAGAAACAAAATAATACAAACAAGTTTCCGAAAACTTTCCGAAACCATTCCTCAGCGTCGGTGCTTCCATCAGCGGGAGGGCTACACTTTCCACTTTGACGGGCCATTTTTGCGGTTGACAGGGAGTGTTTTTGCCACATGAAGGGAAAATCTAGTTTATAAATGTATTCAATTGAAATCCTCGAACCGATTTACTGGGTCGGTGTCGCACCAGATCACCCGTGTGTGCCGCACGTTCGTTTCGGCGAAAGTTTTCCCGAAAGTCATCGCACTAAATACCACCGCCCCAAGCCTGGCGATCGCATCTTACGCCCCGGGAAAGGGAAGGTGGAATGCGATGCGGGAATCTCTCACCTTGATCCATACGAAATGTCCGGTTGTTGCCGGATCGTTGCAGTATGCAAAAATGTATACAATAAGAACCCGTGAAACGTGGAGGAAACGTTCACAAACCGCTCATTTGCAGAGCAAACCCTTGTGGAACGTAACGTAATGTGACGTTAATAAAAAGCGACATACCTGGAAAGAGTATGATGCAAATGAACGGAGGCGATATATAATACCACAACCGTAACTTTGGGTGTGGGAAAAAAAGGGAAAAAACAGAATTAAAGCGATTACAGAATACAGGAAACGACATGACACGTCGTGCTTTGATAGCTTTGAGCAACAAACAAGCTCTTCGTCGAGAGGATGAACTTTCATTCCGCGGTTGAATTTAAAAAGTTGCTCCTGTATGCAGCAAAAAAAAGGATTATTTTGACTTTCACAACAAGCAATGTTCACGGAAAAACCTCCATCAATTTAATCTCGAACCTCGCGTGATGTCGGCCCCTCCTGTTGCCTAATCATCATTAGCGTGTGCCGTTCCGGGTGTGCTATCTATGCGAGATCAGAACAAATGGGCAATATCAATATAGATATTTCTTGTCGCCGTTCGCATCGATCCGGCTTCGGGAGGCCTTAATCTGCTCCCCAGTTTGGTAGACAAAAAAAAAAACGCCCGTCCCGAGGAAACGGGCTCGGACTCGCAACCGTCCACCCGAATGACAAATGGGACCTCATTCGGCCTGTTCGTGCAAGAAAACATGGATCATTACGGATGGATCTGCACCGAAAATTCCGCACTCATACATGAACTTTGCGTGCCGTGGGTCCGTGGGAAAGGTGACCGAAAGATGATTGAGTGGTACGCTACGGTGGCAAATGTTTCGACCATTACTCATTTCTTGCGTCCATTAGAGAACGTCCCGTCCCGGGAAGGGAAAGATTCATCCGCCTTTCAAACCCGTCAACGGTCGCTTTTTGCTAGCATCGGCTAGCGTCCGGGCCCCATCAAGTATGCACCGCTTCCAGCAGTGAGCATAAATTAAAACTTTTCGCGCAAAGTTTCCCATCCGGTAGCGGCGGTAAAGAAAAGCAGCGCGAAAAACCCCGACGCTGCGTTCGTATGAAAACTTGTCCCGCTCAATACTGCCCCGAGCCGCGTTGGCGTTTGGATGAATGGAAGAGCGTGGAAGCTTTAATTATGAACTTCGATAGTGACAAATCGTTTCCAATTTATTGCTCCTGACAGCGGAAGTATCGAGCGCTGAAAAGAAACTTTGCCACTGCCGAGGCGAAAAGCACGTCGAAAGACACTCGCAAGGGCCGTAAACACGGCGATGGTGCCTTGTTGTGAAACAATTTGCACAGCATAGTTCCCAGGAATTGGTTATTCAATATTCAATTACCACTGCCACGAGCAACAGCGCACTTTTGCATCGCTTACAGCAATCAGCGCGTCCACCGACCGGACGGTTTCCGAACACTTCCAGCGAAATCCAGCCTATCCAGTTTGTCTATCCACCGGGAAAGGGGGATAAAAATAACGATGGATTATTCGAACCGGTGGTATTAAAATCAATGGTGATTACGCCATCATAGCTCGGCTACATAAAACGGAGCACACGCTCCGAACTTCAAACCCCAAACTGCACCGCATTGTGTGGAGGCGAAAAAAAAAAGCATCTGGGGAAAAATCCCACTCCGTGGATGTGATTAGCAGAGAGCGCTTTGAGCGAACTATCCTCCAACAAGACAAACGCTTGTGCCAGCCGCCAGGTTGAGGGGGGGAAAGGACGAGATGTGGCCAGCTGGGATTTAAAGTTCGGCAGTGCCAGCTATTCAGCTAACTATTCACCGATGGCTTAAAAACTTCCGATCCGCCACGCTGTTTGCTTTCATGCGCTGCTTTCGTCCGATTAGAGAATGGGCGGGAAAAGGGTGCATATTATTGTGGAAGTTGTTTCATTCGAATCGGCCTGTGCAGCTTTAAGGGGCCATGTTGGCTTTGAGTTGAGGGAAGAAAATAGGCGCATTTGACATACTTTAATATTTTTGCTGTTTTTGAATTTTAAGAGTTGAATTCAGCAAGAGAATAGAAATGAAAAAATTAATGGCAATAATCATGAATGTTTTAGTAAACGAACAACACGATTACTTTTTTTTTAAATGTTTTCCATCAACCCATTTTGCGTCGTTTAACGAATCGTTAAAGTTTTAGGAGTAGCATAAGAGCAGATTGCTGTAATAAACGTGCGCGGCTCATTTTACCAACACATCTCCGGCGTAGAATCGGCTCGATGAAACAACCCCGTCTGGAATATGAGCCCATCCGTTGCGTTCCAGGGAATTCCTCCGAAATCATATGAATCGCTCCGTTTTCTTTTAAGTGTTTCAGGAATGACAAAAATGCTAATTTCGGTTTATGGTCCCATTTTTGCCGCTCCCCTCCATATTGTCACCTGCACCAAAATCAAAGGCTTACCCGTAGCTATCGTTCCTGCATACCAACCGAGCGCATCGAACGAAGGTTACCTTTTCCTTCTGCCCGATTCACCCCTCCCGAATAGGTAACACAATACGCAATACGTGTTTGTTCGTACGTTTGCCGAATGGCGAATGGTGCGGACCGTAAATTCCGGGCCGCTCCTGCTCGAAACCCGAAACGAGCTGTCTATTTTCAAATCACCATTGCAACCATCGCTCTCGATGGGTATGATTTCTTCCCCTCCCGTACCACCCAAACCGGCACCCGGCACCGGCAGGACATCGGGCGATAGATCTTTGTGCAGTAAATCTTTGATTAGGGGTACTTTCTTCCGTTTTTTTTCTTCTTCTTCGAGAGCGGTGAAAGAGTGCGAGAAGCGGAGGGAATAAAATATTATCGTAAAAGACAGAGATTCACATTTCGCATCCCCCCCCCCCCTGCGCCGACCGACTTCAAACGTAATTTCCCAGCTCTCGCCTTACCTTAAATTCCCCTCCTTAAATGGCGCTGCTGGGGCGCCATAAAGTGGCAACAGCAGAAGAAGGTCTCGTTGTGAAACGAGATTTATCACGCATTATGAATGCATTTAGTACTTTATTAGCTATTATTGCCGCTCTCATTTCACGGCTATCGCTTCCGCTGTGGGTGTGAGTGTGGGCATGCTCTGGGGGAGTTTTTGTTACCCCCGTAGTGGAGGGGGCGAGGGGGTGTGATGGTAGCCTACAAGATTTGATGCATGGCTGAGTTCTGCTCTGTAGCTGCCATCCGTTGGTGTCTTTGATCTTGCTTCACAGCTCGGTACGATAGAACGATTTCACCAACCGGTGAAGCGCTAATGCTTTTTCCTACCAATCTG
>JXWZ01012321.1:0-12864 GCA_000956215.1 Anopheles farauti No. 4
TAATTAAAAATATAAAAATGAGAGTGAATATAAGTGTGAATCTAGTGAATTAAATAAATATGTACGGGTTTTACTTTTTATTGCTGCATTTTATTAAAATGCGTTGGATAAAAAAATAGTTTTATTGTAAAAAGTATAGTGTAAAAAGAAAAAACAATCTAATCGTACAATTTGGACGAACAACGGCCGTAATACTAGTGTGCGATTTAAAGTCACAAGTCGGTGAAATCCTTTGCTCACGGACTCTTTTTTTCTCGCATTCGCTCTCTCCCACTCGAGTCGATTCTCTCATAGCTCCGCTATGTGCTCACTGTCATCTCAGCGGATCGTGAGACCGGAGTGAGATGAATCAGTGCTAACGAGGCGTGGGGATTTTTTTTTGTGCGTTGGAATTAACTGGGGGATTTTTTGTAGTAGAATCTAAGGTGCTTACTGGAATGATGATATAGTATTAGCTTTATGCCTGTAAAAAAATGTTCCTTTTATGCTCGTTATAAATATATTCTTTGGATGAACAATCACGTTTTGTTGACGATTTTGACAGTAATTCAAAAGTGTGTTTATTTACAATTGTTTACCAAAGGGTGTACTACAAGAATTTGAAAAAGCTCGATTTGTAAAACAGTTTACTCTTTCTTTTACGACAGTTACATCTTAACGGCAGCAACAGGTGGACGGTTTGATTTATACACAAGCGCGTCTGTTTAGCAGCAACCTGTTGATCTACCCTTTCCGTCCGTCAGACATTAGACTTCTAAAGTACTTTGTTGCTGTTGAAAAGTTCGTCAGAATGTAACATGTAACATTGCCCCGTGCCTGTCGCCGGTTTCTCTGCGGACCGGTTTGAAAGTGTGTGTAAACATTGAATCACAATTTCAAAATCCACACCACGTGTTACTAGGAGGACCGTCCCCGACGGAACGTCACCCCGTCCTAACCAGCTGCGAGAATAATCAGTATTGTCGGCGACGGTTTTGACCGGATTGCATTGGCGGCTAGCTGCGACGAGGGCGGGTGTAATCATTTTTAATCGCCGGCCGCATGACGCTTGAACACCATCCACCCCTCACTCAGTTTGACATCTCACACACCGCAGCTGACGATTGTCGCTGATGGACGCTGGTGGTGTTAGTGGCTGGAAATTGTGACGAATTAACAGGTGTCATTAAAAAATGGCAACCGTTTGGAACCGTGTCGTTTCTCTTCTCGTTCTCTCTCCCTCTCCCTCTCCCTCGGTTTTGCTTGTGTGTTTTTGTCGTTTTCACTTGCCGCGATTCTTGTCCGCACAAGGACACTCGCGAGGCGGTGCAGGAAGGAACCAACGAGCGCCCGGTCCACGCCAACAAAGACGGAGATACGGATGACCGAGCGGCTGATGGCCGGGGAGCAGGTAGTGAGATCGAAAAGTGAATTGCGGTGTACTTTTATTCTTGAAATGCTCCGAAAGCAAGGCTGCATGGGCGAGTGTTTGGATATTGAGGTTTACGACGTTTCGAATGCCGCGCTGGAAATGACGCTAGAAAAAGCTCTTGCGTACAGTGATGTATCGCTGTTCACTTGGTAACAAATCACGCCGTCCGGTGCTAATCCAATCAATTTTCTGCCCCACCCATCGCCCCTCCAATCCGCCAGTTCTTTATTCACAATCGGTCTCAAGCTGACTGGGCCGTCGCTTTTCCAAGAAATCGATAACACTCCATCCGCTGGGAGCGAACGGCCGAGAGGGATTTTACGACTAGCGATTTCGAGCCTGTGATCTGGTGAATTATTGTAAGTGATTCCACTCTTCCCGCCCACGCTTGCTCACGTGCCTTTGCTCGTGAGAACGGTATGAGCCAGGGCTCCGAGAACTGTCATCCTCAGATCGTCAGTTACGCGTTCCGCACATTCTCGGCTCGTGGCGGTACGTGATGACACTAGGATAAAGCGTAGTATAGAGACGGGAGACACGGAAGATAATAATGTATGCTTTGAAGCAGAACGACTTTTGGTCTCTCGCCAAGATTTCGTCATGAATGAAAAGATTCTCCCTCGTGTATTCTTCTTACCGTGTGGCATTTGCCCAAATGCTCTCGCTCTCTCTCTCTCACGCTCTGTCTCAATTGTCCTGAGGAACAAATCACCATAGCAACCGTGTTAATTCGAGAAGCGAAAAGTCTACGCAGTCTACGAGTCCTTGATTTCCAAAGTTTTAGGCACGCTCGTCTTGTGATAAATTTTTAAATTTTACCGATTTCAAGAACTCAAAGTTATCCCAACAGGTTATCGTGAGCATTAAATCTGTTCGGTTGTGAGTATTAAATAACGTTCAAATAATGTCAGCTTTATCTAGTCGGAATCGCCTACTGTTGCTTTTGCGAGGGGATTTTTTCCTCTGCGGTTTTTTGCCGTGGAGTTCAACCGTGTAGTATTTAATTTCCAACTGTTGCGCTGTTGCGCAATGCGCCCTCGAAAAATACCCGTCTGACTCACTTTTTAGAATGGCCCGGCGAAGCAGGTCAACAGACTCAAAGGAGCAATAAATTCGCACCACACGTTCTGCGTTTGCCCGCATCCGCACGCCATAGTGAAACACGCACGCACTTGTGAGTCATTACGTGTGTGCTAATTACCTCGAGACCGGGGTACGCAGGCGTCGCCCGAAAGCAGGCCAAGGTCAGAGGACGCTCGCCGATTTCCGGTTGTGGAGGGTCTTCAGCAGAGCCTCGCACAGCCTCGTGGGACGAGTTTCCTTCCCGCGTCTCCGGGCGACCTGCTGCGGCCACGTTTCCAACACGTCCAACTTTACGACAAAACATTCCGAACGCGCGACGCCGATTTATCATACCGCTCAATAATGCAGCGAGCTTAGAATCAGCTGGTCTGTCACCGACCGCTAATGGCCGGCTGCGCATTCCAGGGTGTTTTATACGGAGTTATATAAGACCGACGGTCGGAACGAGTTATGTCAATTAGCCGCGAGTTATGCGAGCGCTCTTTGTGCTTTTTAATGAGCGTTGCCTGTTCTGGGAAGCTTGCGAAGTGAGTGGATGATCTCGAGGGCACCAATGTGGCATATCCGCCTCGCCGTCAGGAATCAGGAACTTACCTTGATTATTGTTTGTATCGCTACCATTTTCCAAGCTGGACTTTACGCACGTACATCGGTTGGCGGCCACTTTCTTCGAGGTGCATCCGTTCGAGGTGCCATTGGTGGTGCCATTATGTCCGCCACCGTACCCGTTCGTGCCATTTGTGATCGTATCTAGCGCTGGTGTGGAGTTGCCATTTCCGTTGCTCAGATGCAGATGACCGTTCACTTGTACTTCCTTCATGGTTTAGCTTTGCGAGAGTGAGGGTTGGGATACTGGGGATTTTTTCACAGGACCTACACGATTCACACGATCTTGCTAACCTGTCGGGAGTCACACTCAACTCAGCAGTATCAATTTGTGAAACCACTCGAAACACCGACCAACACCGGGCACGAACACGAACGAACCGTTTGTGTTACTGAGCGATCGGATCGGTGAGCCACAAGCCAGATCGTTCACCAACGCGCGCGTGGATACTGATCGGTTTCGGAACCGCGCGCACACACACACACACTCACACGCACACACACACAAACACACCACAATATCGATACGGAGACACGAGCGACGACGGACCGTTCGCGGCGGCTTACGCTTTGGATCTGAGCGAGTGTCCGAACGAGATCGTCTAAACGGCGAGTGTGTGTCTACGAGCCCAACCTCAGAACGGCCCATTCTAGTGCCTCGTGCTTCCGTTCCGTTCCTCGTGCTCCCACCATCACCACCACCACCAGCAGCAGCAGCGTGGTTAAACCACCCGGACGAGTGATCAGGTGTTCGCGCAATTTTGCGCATTCCCGCTTCCTTCACCGTCTCCACCGTTCGACCCGCTTCACGACAGCATGGAAGCGATGGAAGGGACACGGACGGCGAACGCTCCGCGATGACCTACACCAATCTCCGGCGAGCTACCGGCGCCATTAGCGCCGTTCTCTGCGCCCGGTCCGCCGTGGCGGCTGATAATGCCGTGGAGGGTAACGAGTGATGTCCAAGCGGCTCGGCATTCGCGTCATTTCGCGCGCGTGTAAGGTCTCCCTCCTAATCGCTCCCAATTGTAGCCGCTTGGACGGCAGACGAAGGAGAAAGACTAGCGTCTTTCAATGGCGTGCGTGTCACTGCTACTGTCACTTGCACTAGGAGCTGCGGTTGGAACGCACCACCGTCCACCGGCGGCCATTTTGTAGCACGAACCGGTGACCGTGATCGTTCGGCGAGCGGCACGGCGGGCGGGAACGGCGGTAGGGCACCCCGCAACCCGATTGACGACTGATTGATTGCCGCGAGGCGAAATTGGTCCGGCGATACGCGAGTGAGAGGGCCCACCTTGAAACTGCGCCGTCGCCGTCGCGTGCTTGCTGCCCAACATGGGCGAAAGGCTTTTCGGTTTCGGACTGATCTTGGCCCCGGTCAAGAACAGGGTCAACCGCGTGAAACGTGCCTGAAACGAGCCGCGTTCGGCACCATACAGGTAAAATGAAAGTAAACATTCGTGTTTTGTGGTTTTCCTAGCAGTTTCGTTTTCTTCGTTGCTTGCAATGCCCCCATATCTGTCGGTTCGGACATTGTAAGAAGGAACTAAAAGGAGTCTCCGGTTGTGTGGCCAGTGCTCGGATGAGTCAGCCAGATGGGGTAATAGCATGGGAATTGAAATCTAATGTATACCGCATTAATATCGTTCCGAAGAAGTCATGCATCATAAAGTTTGATTGCGCTTTGTTTAGAAGGTAGTTCCTGTGATGAAATGGGATTGGAATTTTCGTTGGTTGTTTGGCAATTTTTTTTGTTCATACTTAGAAAACACACCCTGAAAAGAAATCGCGAAAAAAGGGTATATTGGTAGTGAAAATTCATTAGTATCAAATTTCATCCATTTCAATTCGCTTGCATTTTTACTGTACTTCGATATTATACAATTTTTACTGTTTAAATATATCAATAAAGCGTTTGTTATTTAAGCCCTAATTGTTATTTTTCTATCTGTCTATCAATTTCATATTTTGTGTGTTTTTTTTTGCATTAATTCAGCTAGTAAATTTTACTTTTTTAGAGTTTTATTTGATGCTTGTATAAACGTACTTTGAGCAGCTTGCTTTCAATTACTGCGAAAGACAGCGCAGCTCGTCAAGAAGTCCAACCGGCGAACATTGCCCAAGGACTTAAGTCCATCGCGGGGTAACCGATTTCGTTCTTCAAGTTCAAGGTTAAGGTCGCTGGGAGGCCCCGAACACGCTGAGCGTGGACGTACACTTTTCGTAAAACCTCGCCATACCAGACGTCCAGACTGGCTGGTTAGCTCAGGTGGAACGGAAGCCACAACGGGCCGGCGAACACCAGACGCTAAACCTTATCGATGTGCGCGATGAACTTGAGAAGCGTGTGCTAACACATGTTTGGAAATCTCCGGATCCGCATCGTGCCGGTTCGGTTGGCTTACGGGAGTTCCAAAGAAAGTATCAAAGCAACTAACAAACATTGGAGTCATCGTAGGAGCCAATGGAAGATAATACCATGCAAATATGGGTGTTTTTTTTTAAATATGATGAGAAAAAAAATGAGCTTACCGATATACGATAAATTTTGCCCACAAAATCAATCCAAGCAAAATTATCCACGGTGAATCGTGAAAGATATTTATAGTCGTATAATTAATCAAGCTTTGCTGGTTTCAAGGCCAGTTGGCATCGGAACAAATACTCTTAGAACCACAACCGATACCACGAAAGATACGCCATTCAGCAATATCCTGGTGGAGTTGCATCATTCCAAATAAAATATATAAAAAAAAAATCCGTTTCTAATACTACCACCCTTTCACTGATTAATGAGTTTGCGAAACAAAATTGCCTCACGCTCGTGGCGGGAACATGACGAAATTGAGCGCAAATTTGCAGAAGATTTTTTTTTTGTTCATAATACGTTCTTTATAAAACTAAAGTAAAGGATGAAGTTTCTACGGGCTGCTCATCACAGTAATTGGAGGTAAGTTGATGTAAGTAAATAGAAACAAGCGCCAAATAAGCTTGGTACCCTTTGTTCCGCCAAGCGCAACCTTAGCAAAACAACGGCAGCTTTGGGCCGGTTTTGAGCCTCGACAGTGCAATCCGAAGCCCGGCTCAGTCATTTCCAGCGTCGTTGCGAGCCACGCGAACGCAGCGTCTGACGGGCCTCCTTCCGGGCAGCTGTGCAAAAAAGAAAAGATAAAACCATTGAAAAAAGAAAACTTTGTGCTGATACGATCGGCGTAAGCGGCTGGATGTCCTTCTGCGGCTAATGCAGCTTCCCCCTTCCACGCGCACGGTGCTCTAACGCCGCCGATCGGTGCTGGAAATACAATGTCCGTGCAGACACGGTGGCTAACCTTGCCGTTCGTGTGGCCCACTGGCCGAATTATGACACCGCGGTGACTCCGGGCGCCTTTGTCCTCGTACGGGGAGGTTTTGGAAAAAGATTGCAGATTGTTTCCTTTTGCTTCTATTTGCAGTCGCTCGCCGTGTCCGCCGTGACAATGACGTGCGGTTTGGGGTTTTGTGCAGAAATGGAACCGGTTGTAGGTCAAAGGTAAGGTGAGCCAAGAATAGAGCGTGCGGTTTGAAGTGAGCTTGAAATGAGTTGTTTCATTTTTTTGCTGTCTCTATACGGCTTCTTTTTTTGTTCCTATTAAAGGCTAATCTATACCTAAACCTGATAATTTCATTTTTAATTGATGCTAAAATGCTTTTATTTGAATATTGTATCCTTTCAACCCTTCCGAACCCTTTGTTACACTTAAATTTGAAAAGTCTAGCCTGTGAACCAAAAGTTAGTATCTTCTACAATTGGCAGCAAAGAAGCTAAAGTTTGTTTGTAAACATTAAAATAAAATTCGATGCTGGCGCCATCTGTTGGCAAACGCACCGAATGCAAAAGTTTCGTTTGCGAATAAAAGCAATGACAGAAATCGAAAAATGAATCATAATTTAAATTGAAAACGATCGGCCTTCGGTGTTTTGTTTTGCAAATTTAATCATCACCTCCCTCGCGAAATGAAGTCGCCGTGGGGTTTGTAGGCGAATGATGTTTAAAATTCTAGCAAAAGTTTCTTTTTTTTTGCGTTTCGATGTATCTACTCGAGGGCTGACTTTCGATTACGTTTCGGTGTCTTATTTTTCTTCGCCTGCTTCGGTAAGCGGAAAAACGACGAGGTTTATTTGTGGTGGCGAACGCATATCTTTGTTGCCTTTTCCCTCATCTATTCTGTACCATTAATAATCTGAAAGAAGATTAAGGGAAAGCTGAATAAACTACGCACCAATTAAAACGCTTTACCCACGTCCTGGTCCAGATGTGAAAGCGATAAAGGATTTACGAATAATTTTGTTTTAATTAGGAAAGTGGTATTATTTTGTTTTGTCTTGCTGGGATTTGCACCGAAAGAAAGATTTACTTCATTTACTTTCTTCATTTCCGCGTAGGTTCATTTTATGCCCACGTCAATGACCTGTTGGAATGGAAAGATTGTAATTATAATGACATTTTTACTCCCAGTCCCGCTTTCGGTCGAGGAACCTTTTTTTTTTGTTTTGGGAGAAAGATGTTGTGCTACACGCAGGAAGTGGTGGAAACAATTTTCTCCAGATGAAAAGCTTCGTACCGGATCAGAGGAGTCTGCATTAACCGGACCCCGGATGGATGTGGATGAAGGATTTCGGGATGAAGTTATCAAATGCCGTTGAAACGCAAACCATCACTTATACCACCCTTTCCAAGGATGTGAGGCAGGCAAGAAGGAACAGATTATTCAGCTAGTTAATGATGTTCAACGATATCGCTCCGTTGTTCATACCATGTACCGTCCTGGCAAGGGGTGGTGGCGGTGCAAAACAAGAGCATAACAGTGTGCAGCAACGTTCGAGAGCTCCCCGAGCTCAGTGTTTGCATAACTCATGACGAGAACATCCCCAAACACGGCGCTCCTTGAAAGGAAGCATAATGAAGCGAGTCTGGATCGAAGCTCGCAGTGAATCGAGAGAAGAAGTACGAAAGGGGCGTAGAATCCGCCGGTGAATAGCCGCCGACGTAATCCGGTTTACTGTCGTCATTCGCACCCTTTCGTCCTTTTATCCTCGGGCTCCGATCGGCGTCTTGGTTCGTTGCGCTCGCAGAAAGGATGCTTGCCGAAAGTTTGTCCTTTCAATATTTTGCCGGCTCTGGAATGGGGTGGGAGTGGATTTGGACGAACAGGGTATAGATTACGGATATTCACTGATGGAAACGTGTGGCAAAGGAATCAAAATGAGAGTTAAAATGTGTCGATGAAAATTTCGCCGTAGAAGATAGAAATAACACCCTTTTGAATTGAAAATTGAAAACCAAAAATGGATTTGTATAAAATTGCATACTTACAGGCGTATACTAAGATGCAAGTTACTAGAAAATGTTTTCGCGTAGAAGTACGTAATTCGCTTTATTTACCCATAATACATAATTTGCATATAAAATGTTGGCTGGTCGATTAAGATTACAAATTACGCTCTTTTGGGTACGAAAAGTTTTAACCAATACTTTAATTATATGATACATTTTTTTCTTTTATAAGAAAGTACTGAAATAAAATGTCAGATCGCTCAGTTATCCTTCACACACGCCTGAAATAACCGCCAGCCTTCTCTTGCAATAGGGCAAACGATGAGGGATAACTTAATCATTCCCTCTGTCTATCGTCTTACAGTGGAAAGAAAATGGTCCCTCACTCTCCGATCCAAAACATCATGATTAGCTCCAGCTCGAGCCATAAAACATGATCAACAGCAGAAATGTCTCGGGCGGAAGAAACGCAACAGGAGCACCGGCGCAACCGACGGAAAGGGGCTTTGGATAAATGATGAATTGCTACGTCCTCTGCATGGCGTGGTAATCGCAATCTCTCATCCATCCGTCTAAATCTTTGCACCACGCAGAAGACGGTCCAGGCGCCCATTTCTATGTCTTCATTGGTACAATATTTTCCAACGCCTCGATGATTGGTGATTGAAAACTGGAGTCCATAAATCGCATACGAACACAGTCACATTGTTGCACAAGGATCTACGGACCGGAATGCACTCGAGAAGCTCTTCAAGAAGCAGAGAACACCACTCCAAGCGAAGGATGTCATTTTTCAGGTCGTTTGCATATTTGGAAAGCGTTTTGCGCATGAAACCGGTGACAAAAGTCAGCGGAGATGGTTCCGAGCGCACGGCTGGCACAAATAGCCGCTGTCACTGATGTTGCTGCTGAAAATGTACGACAAATTCAATTATCCTGCACGGACACAAGCTATCGGTTGGACGGATTCAGTGCCGCTCGTGTTGTGGGACTTCTGATTTATAGCTCGGTGAGGCGTGCTTGCTGGCCATTAACGTTGTGTTTACCTTTTTTTCCGCCCAATTTGGAGCTCGATTCGGGGTTTGTTGGAATAAATTAATTCACCGTGAAATTCCGTTCCCAGTGATGCCCAATTTAATTATGCATGAATATTATGAGCAGCACCGAATCTGTGCTGCATGAGTTGAGTTGAAGCGGACAAATGCATTGACGCATGGTTGCTTGATTTCAAATACTAAACCGGCCGTCCATCCAATTGCGAGTGTGAATCGTTCGGTTTAATTCTCTTTCAATGAATTCCAATAATTTTACTTTCTAACCACAATCGAAGCAACAACATATAGCATCCTAGCGAGCTCGACGGGTGGCTTCACCTAAGCCTACCTCGATCGACCGTGGATTTGTGCGATTCATCGTAAATAATCGACACGTTCATCAATCACCGGTGTGGACCGGGAGAGAAAAAAAAGTCATAAACGGAACCGGCAAACGAGAGCCAGCCAGGAGCTCCCGAAAGGAAAGCAGGTGAACGAAACGTAAATCCCCGTCCGGGATATGGTGTGTAGGGAATTAATTTCATCCGGTTTGGTAATACCATCTAGAACGCGGTCATGCTGGCATTCGGTAGAATTAAAGAGTTGCTAAGAGATTTTGCATACTTTTGGGCGCAAGTTTTCACATAAAAAAAAACGCCTCAAAAGTATGCAAACTGCGTCAAGAAGCTGCTTAGAAACGACTATTTAACGATCCCTTTAATCAAATTAACCCAAAGTGCACTATTTTGAACGAAATTTAAAGCAAAATCTGTCTCCCATTAAAGATGGAATTTCCATCGGTCGATTCTGGGAATGTTATTGATTGACGCTGGAGCGAGGAGAGAACCCATTCGGTGTAATCCAGAACCTCCCGCCCGGTTGCGTCCCGGAAAAGGTCCCAGCTGTGGTGAGACACATTTTCCTTTCCGGCTCATTAGCTTCATTCCAGCCCGAAGGCATGGCGGTGGGATGACGTGCCAAGATGGGGATATCCGTTTCCGCGCTCCAAAGTCCTCCCAAGACCGTGAAGACCGACACGTTTAAGGAAGGAAAAATGGCACAGGACAATCAATACCGATCTGGAAGCTGGTTGCGAATGGGCGTTCGAGCAGCGTTCCGAAACTCGATACATCGCATAAATACCCTCGTGGAGGTGAAGTTGAAGCCCACCAGAGAGCCTTCCACGTTGCCACATTATTACACATACACCCCAAGCACCGGGTCGGGCGAATTGGGTGTGTACTACTGCTGGTAATGTATGCCTTTCTCCGCAGCTTCCTTTGTTCCCGCATGCTTAAATTATGCCGCCATCTTTACACATACCACACACACATATACACGCAAACACATCTAGGAGGACATTAACGACGTCCGCCTGCTTCCCGGTACGGCACATAACGGCTGGTACGTGATCAACATTTATTTTCCTCATTGCTTCATCGGCGTTTCTTCTGTTCGCATGGTGCGCAAGGGAAAGTCATCGCTTTCGTTTTTGCGACCGGGTACAGTGCGTAGCGCAAAAAGTTACCAACTACTAAAATTAATCGTTTTCGCGTTGGAAATGATTTTATGTTTTAGGATCTTTTTTAGATATTTTTCAGTGGGAAGCGTTTAAGAAAAAAAAAAAAATTATAACAAAAAAAAAAAAGAAATATCCAATTTTATTCAGCCAACAAGTTGTGACTATCGATCGCGACCTACATACTTCATATGGCAAGTAACCCAGTTTCTGTGTTGAAATCAGTTGCGAAAATCTAGCCTATGTTTATTTTCATTAGCTGAATCTGAATTTTTGCTTTGTTTGAAACAACTATTTAAAAAAAAAGCACAAAAGCTATTATTATTAGACACATTATTAAGGGGTATATAAGGAAAAGAGCTAAATATTTTCTATATGCGTAAATTACTTTACATTTTTTACCAATATGTTGCATAACAACCAGATGAAAAACTGGCAAACGATTCTGTAAATTTGTTTATCGAGCCAATTTCTGTAAAGTTCTGAGCATGAAGGTTATTTTAAAACCTGACGTGCAGTTTACATAATTTGAGAATAAAAATGCCAACATCTGGAGTAACACGCTCAACACAAAAGCGTTGTAGGAATTAATAAGATTTATATAAAAAAGGCATTTTTTAATAAAAAATAAAGTTTTTCAAAACACACTTTTTAGTAAGCTACGTCATTATATAAATGTAAGTTAAATTTAGTAAAAATTTACTACTTAATGTAACATATTGCTACTCCAGCCTCTTTCTTCGGCCGGTCACTGTATATGTGGACGGTTCGCTTCTCCGATTTCTTTCCCCTTCCCTCTCGCTGGTCCGGTAGCACAGGAAAGGTTTCGTTAATCTTTGCTGCTTTTTATTAGCTTTACCCAGCGTTTACCGCCCGTCGGTGCGTTCGCGTTTTTTTTTCTACCATCGCTCGACCGGGAGTAACACAATTTTCCCGAGCCGAGCCGGATCGGCGAAAGGATTCCAAGTGTTTCCAGCCCGGCCCGGTTCAGTCGACTTCACCTTGCCGTGCCGTGTCGTAAAGTGCAAAGTTCAAGGACGTTTCCCGCAGCGCAAAGGACGAAAGGGCCACTCGGAATGGAATTCCATTTTTATTTTTACCCGTTTCTGTTTCGTTATTCTTTTGGCTTCTTGATACAATCCGGAACACATCCGGTGGTGCGTCGAACGTAGGCACTTGTCAGTAGCTCGGTTTCGGTGTGTCAACCCGGTGCGACCTGCAAGCGTGCGAATTTCGTTGCTATTCCTTAAGAGTCGTTCCTTACGCGAGCGGAGAAGCTTCTGGAGAAGTTTTTTTTTTTTTTTGGTACGGTAAACGGTGATGAATCTTCGTCGTCATCTGAATGAACGGTGCTGCTGTTGTTCGCGCAAATGGTAGAAACGCTCAACTTTCCAGTCACTTTCGGGCGTTGAGTTTTCGCTTCGTTTCGTTTCGCGGAGAGAAAAAAAAAGAAGAGCAAGAGACGGCGTCACGATAAGCTACAGCTGAACGACCCGTGGCCGTCGCTCTGTGCTTCATATACCGCCATGTCAATGGCCCCACGACGACGGGATGTTATTGGCACCCCCGCGCGAGCTCCCCAACGCGTGGGTTAGTGTGCGGAGCGAGTGGCTGAAGCTGTCATCAAGTCACGCCGTAACGAGATGAATGTGTTTCCATTTTCTCATCTCTCCCCCGAAAGGAAACCGTCGTACGTTCACCTGTGCTACGTCGGCGGAACGGATGCCAAATCACCTGGAAACGAACATGGGTGGAAAATCATTTTTCATTGAGGATGGTTCTCTTTTCTTGTCTTTTTTTTGTTTGGAGTTAAGCTAGCTGAATGAAAGATGATAACAGAGCACGTGGGCAGGATTACAGTTCTTTTGTTTTGTTGTCGAATGCTTGTGCGTGC